>OY757934.1:81621934-81846934 GCA_963585895.1 Sepioteuthis lessoniana
ATCTCCTCGTTGTTGGTAAATTTATTTTAAAACAAATAAACAAATAAAAACACAGAAGTGAGAAAAAAAGGAGGAGATAAAAATGTATCTCCGTATTTTGACAAGTGCACAACAAAAAGATGTATGAGGTTTAAGAAACTACACAACGCTATATGACTTGATAATCAGAGATACTGATGGTATTACGAGGTCGATGGTGGCATTTCCGCCGGGACAATGCACCAGTCCACAACTCCATCCTTGTCACAGATTATTTGACCAAGATGGGCATCAATACAGTTCCTCATCCTCCCAATAGTCCAGACATTGCTCCCTGTGACTAAGCTTAGAGGCTGTCGTTATGAGACAATTGAGGAGATGAAAGAGGCTGTGACGAAGATCATAGACACGCTCACACAAGAGGACTTCCATGGGGACTTCCAGAAGTTGTTGGAACGGTACAACAAGTGTATTGCAACCGGAGGAGATTACTTCGAAGTGGACTACAGTTTCAAGTGTGTACTATCAATACGAAATAAGTCTGGAAACTTATTTAATGATCCTCGTATATATATATATATATATATATATATATATATATATATATATATATATATATATATATCCCGTATCCTCACAATAGCTGCTGGATGTATGTTCGAGCAGGTCGTCCTGATTTTGCCCGGCCATATGTGGGGGTCCATAGGAGTACATCACTTATGCTTCTCCAGCAGTGACCTGCATGTCATATATATATATATATATATATATATATATATATATATATATATATATTGTGCAGTTGCTTACTGAAATTTGTGTGTGTAAGTGAGTGTGTGTGCACACAATCCTATAAAATACATTAATTTTCAAAAAGATCAATTTAACCCACACATAGGATCGTAACAAATACTACCATTCCGGGTTTGAGTGGACCTGGTAGTAATGGCAATGAAGAGACACTCTACACTCCCCAGATATCTAGAACAGCAGCATCAGATTTAGTTTAGTGTTCTTCCCAGGACATTAAACACACTATTGTAAATTATTTTAATAAATTCTATAATTTTGTCGAAGCCATGCGAAGAAAAATTCATTGACAAAAATAATTAGTATGAATACTTAGTTGGCCCTAGTCAATATTTTATGACAGCCATAATTCTTTCAGGCATAGATATCATTAATCTTAAGCAATATTTTTTTTATCAAACGAATTCCAAATGAACTTGGTAAAAGCTAGTACTCACTAATGTAGGTTTTGATTGTATAATATTACAACGAAAATGATAAAATCCTGAAATTTTGGGCTTAGAAGAAAATTAACGTACAGGAAATTACACATTTCATATCTCTCGCTATATATATATATATATATATGTGTGTGTGTGTGTGTGTGTGTGTGTGTGTGTGTGTGTGTGTGTGTGTGTTTAGCCGGCCAGCAAAGACATGCATTAGTTCTGTGCGGACATCGGATGCAGTCTAGAGAACCTGCCAAGAGAAAGATAGGGTCAGATGAACTGACAGAGAGTGAGAGTAAACGACTTGATGATGATGATGATGATGATGATGATGATGATGATGATGATGATGATGATGATGATGATGATGATGATGATGATTTTAAACTGTTTCACGAGAAATAATAACTTCGGAGTACCATTGGTTTAGAAGAAAAAAGTTTTTTTTATATAAAATGTTAGTTAGGAGTGTACTTATTTATAGGATACATCAGCTCTGTAGGAATCCTGGCTGTAGTCTAGAGGGCCTGCCAAAAGTGATGGATGATAGCTATGGATAACGAGAGAGAGAGAGCAAAGGAACTCTGTGCTATCAGCACGACTTAATGATATATATATATATATATATATATATATATATATATATATATATGTGTGTGTGTGTGTGTGTGTGTGTGTGTGTGTGTGTGTGTGTGTGTGTGTGTGTGTGTGTGTCTAAAATAGATTTGGCATTGAATGACCCAATAAAGTTGCCGTGGCATAAAACAAAACAAAACCTAAAATGATTTAATGTTTACTCACATCTTCATTATAACTTGTATGGTGCATTTTTACAAAAAATACCATCATCCCTGCATGTCCCATCTGATTGTATTTTTGTTTTTGTAAAAGTAAGTGAAATTAGTAGTCTAAAACAAAGTCAAGTAACGGAGAAACGTTGAAATAGAAATGTTATTTCAAGTAAATCTCATATGTGCAGCGTTTTTTCTGCATTGGAAATCTGACTCGACACCTCTTATTGGCGCCAGCAAAATATATAAAATGTATATTTGTGTGTATTTGTATATATATATATATATATATATATATGTGTGTGTGTGTGTGTGTGTGTAAGAGTATATGAATGTGTGTGTGTTTGTGTGGTTATTTCTTTGTGTCAACAAAGCTCGATTCGCTTTTGTTCTCATAAATATTCGTTTGGAGTATAATTTCTTTAGTTCCACGTACTTGTCGTGTACCCATTCTGCCAATTTTTGATGGTCGCACCCCGACGGTGTGTTTAATGTTCCAGGCGAAGTTAGATTACTGATAGGCCGGTTCTCTAAAACACCACCCCACCCCCACCCGATTGGCTGCTTCTTTTCTTGCCTTCTTTATTTGGCCAGACGCTCATCAAAGTGAAATACACGATGTTATCTGCACAGAGAGAGAGAGAGAGAGATGAATGGCTTCGGAGACAGAGAGCCTAAGTTGATGATGCTACCCAGTGTCATCTTATAAAGGTGATTAGGGTGTAGTTTATGGGAGATGTCAGAAAAAAACCCTTACACCTTAACTTTTTTTATTGAATCTATGCACGCAGGCATCTAGTAGGCTGTTCGGAATGTAATGACGCTTTATCAGAGAGAATATAAAAATAAATGGTGTAATTTATATTTACTTAAATCTTAAGTTGGTCGGAAAATAATGACTTTTTACCTGAGAAAATATGAAATTAAATTTACTTAAATATTTAATTTGTTCAGAAAATTGTGACGTTTTACCAGATATAATACAAAACCAAATGTGTGGCATATGTTTAAAGATTATCATAAAAAATGTAATGGTCTTCATTTTTGAGTACTCCAGCCCATCAAGAAAACATATCGTTAAAATGGGGGGGAGCGGTCTTCCACATCTTTCATACTCATGTAGATTTAGGACCAACAAATTTACATTTGTTTCGATCTATAGAATATTCCATTCAGAAACAAAAAGGCTAAAAAAGTATTTCAAACTTTTTTCGTGAAAAATTCCACATTTCTTTCAACGTGAAATCAAAAATTCGGTTTCCCATTGAGGCGAAGGCACAACATATATATATATATAGAGAGAGAGAGACAGACAGACAGAGACAGAGACAGAGAGACAGACAGACAGAGAGTGAGTGAGAGTGAGAGAGAGAGAAAGATAGAGAGGAGAGGTCTCGTGGCATAAGCCTAATGCTATGGACTGTAACATCATGCAAAGACACTTTGAACTCCGGTGGTGTTATTACGTTTAATTTCGGACAAACATCCTGGAAAAAGGCATGAAACCCACTTATCCTGCAGTTATGGGCTAAATAGAACCATTTCTGTTCCATTACTAAGGATGGTTTTCGCATTGAATAACCCACGAAGGTTAATATGCCATTCAGCAAAAGAAATCAAGCCAGAATATAGAAAAGAAACCAATATAATATATATATACATGCGCGCGCGCGCGAGTGTATGTGTGTGTGTGTGTGTGTGTGTGTGTGTGTGTGTGCGTGCGTGCGTGCGTGCGTTTATGTATACAAATATATATATATATATATTGTATATGATATATATATATATATATATATATATATATATATATATATATATATATATATATATATATATATATACCTACCTCCCATCACAAAAACTATCCAAGTTAGACGAACCAGACGGGCAGGGCACTGCTGGAGAAGCAGGGACGAGCTCATAAGGGATGTACTCCTATGGACCCCCACCTATGGTCGAGCAAAAGCAGGACGGCTACCTCGAACATACATGCGGCAGGTTTGTGAGGATACTGGATGTAGCCCTGAAGACCTGCCAGAGGCAATGAACGATAGGGATAATGGCGAGAGAGGGTTCGGGATATCCGTGCTGGCGGCACGACATCATGATGATGATGATATATATATGATGGACTCTTCCGTTGAACGGGACGTATTGATTCTCAGCAGTTAAGTTAAAGATTTGAACCGTTGGACTATCTACGTAGGTGATCTGATTACGGCGGTGAAGGTTAGTTTAAAACCAACCACACTTTTGAAATGAGCTAATAACAGAAAAATGGTGCAGTAATGTACTCCAGAATCTCCCAGACAATATTTCTCAGGTTTTTAATCCTAGGTTTTCCATGTAGACAACAGAATACAGTCTTTCCTTCTACTTTGACCACTGGTAAGGAGAAGAGACGCATTCATGTCTTTCCCAAGGATTCATTGATTCTATTTCTTTACTGCCAATTGTCTGTGAAACAATATGACTGAGAAAAATGGCTGTTCAAAAACGTTATCAAAAGAAATTTGTTCAAAAGGGACTGCTTAATGATCCCCAGGATGTGTCTGATGATAATTACTCGATCTATTACCACTTTACCCAAGTTACATCCAGCGAAGATTTAGATACATCCATATCTATCTACCTGTCTCTCTCTCTCTCCTCTCTCCCTCTCTCCCTCTCTCTCTCTCTCTCTCTCACTCTGTCTCTATATCACGACAACTTAGCTGAGGCAATATTGACATATTAAACTGAATAAAGACCGAATGAACGCTTTGAAAGTGTGATTATTTACATCAATAAATACACTTAGCGTAACGGTTATCGACGTTAGAACTAAATCAGTGACACAAATTCGAATCCTGAATAAGGTTGTTAACGTTTAACTTCGTGTTAATGCCATTGAGGAAGGCATGAAGCCGCCTATCCTTCAAAATCATGGACCTTGTGTCGCCTCCGACTCGTGGCGGAGGAGTTGAGTAAATACAGACATTGGGTTGAAAGTTATGAATACAACAAAAAAACTACCCCAAAAAGCTACATTTGATTAGGCAATCCCCGAGAGAAGAACCAACAAATTGTTTTTTGGTTTTTGTTTTTTTTTTGTTTTTTAGTAATGTAAGAAATCACTGGAACGATTTGGGTTGGTGATGATGATGCTTTGACCACGAAACTATGCATAACCGCAGAGTCACTGATAAAAACTTTCTTGGCGGCACAAGCCTTTATAATTTTTATTTTTGTTTTTTATCTCTGTCTTTTTTATTCGGGGTGCAAAATATTATAGGATATATATATATATATATATATATATATATATATATATATATATATATATATATTGTGTATCACAAAAGTGAGTACTCCCCTCATATTTCTGCGGATATTTAAGTATATCTCTTCATGGGACAACTTTGACAAAATGACACTTTGACACAATGAAAAGTAGTCTGTATACAGCTTATATAACAGAGTTAATTTATTTTCCCCTCAAAATAACTCAAAATATAACCATTAAAAGCTAAACCCCTGCCAACAAAAGTGGGTACACCCCTAAGAAATGACACCCCTAAATGTCCAAATTGAGTACTTCTTGTCATTGTCCCTCCAAAATGTCATGTGACTCATTCGTGTTACTAGGCCCATGTGTGCATAGGGAGCTGGTGTGTTCAAATTGGTAGTGCAGCTCTCACACTCTCTCATACTGGTCACTGAAAGTTCCAACATGGCATCACATGGCAAAGAACTCTCTGAGGATCTTAAAAGACATATTGTTGTGCTACATGAAGATGGTAAAGGCTACAAGAAGATTGCCAACACCCTGAAACTGAGCTGCAGCACAGTGGATAAGATCATCCAGAGTTCAGGAAGAGATTCCGTCGGAAGAGGCCAGCACTCATCAAATCGGGTCAGTGGCATTTCCACCAGAACAATACACCAGCCCACCACTCCATCCTTGTCACAGACTATTTGACCAAGATGGGCATCAAGACAGTTCCTCACCCTCTCTATAGTCCAGGCCTTGCTCCCTGTGACTTTTGCTTATTCCCTAAGCTCAGAGGCTGTCGTTATGAGACAATTGAGGAGATGAAAGGGGCTGTGACGAAGGTTATTGACACGCTCACACAAGAGGACTTCCATGGGACCTTCCAGAAGTTGTTGGAACGACTCAACAAGTGCATTGTAGCCGGAGGAGATTACTTCGAAGGGGACTAGAGTTTCATGTGTGTACTATCAATAAAAGTGCCGATACGAAAAAAAGTCTGGAAACTTATTTAATGATCCTCGTATATATATATTTATATATATATATATATATATATATATATATATATATACACTCGTTTCTATTCATATTAAAAACTTTTTAAAATGCCCAATTTCGGACACAAGTTATTCAACTAGTCTTTCAGCTGAATCAACAGCAGCGGAAGCAACATTATTCATTTTGGATAATCGTTTTTCGTTTCATGTTTTGTTTCGTTTTTCGTTTTATGAATCAGAAAATTGCGGGTATTTTTTGTAACTTCTATTTATACGGGTAATTTAAACTCGAGTGAAGATTTTTTACGCCTCACTTCTCTGGTATGTCAACAAGACCTTAAGCAACAAAAAGAAATTGCAAGTTGAGTCGGGAAGAGCATTAGAAATATTTCTAAAAGACAATAGAAAAGAGATGTTAGTTTTCTGGCAAGGAAAAATATTTGAAGTAGACTCTTTAAACTACAGCTTTTGTTCATATATAAGTCGAATATTAAAGACCTATTTCTTCGGCAAAATCTGGCGTTGACATACACATCTACCTACAAATAAAGCGGCTTATTGCGTCAAGGAATATTTTGTTGCTATTTTTTCTTAATAGCTCAGTTATCAACAGTGAATGTGGTAATAAGAGTAAAAAAGTAGAAGGTAAAAGATAATGTGTAAAATGTATTGGACACGAGGTAAAAGGTACAAGTACCATGTAAAAGGTAAAAGGTACCAGGTACCACCTCAAAGGTAAAAGGTACCAAGTACCACGTAAAAGGTAGAAGGTACCAGGTACCACCTCAAAGGTACAAGGTAGAAGGTACCAGGTACCATGTAAAAGGTAAAAGGTACCAGGTTCCACCTCTAAGGTAAAATGTACCGGGTACCACAAAAAAGGTCAACGATACCAGGTACCATTTCAAAGGTAAAAAGTACCAGGTACCGCCTCAAAGGTAAAAAGTACCAGGTATCACCTCAAAGATAAAAGATACCACGTACCACGTAAAAGGTAAAAGGTACCATGGCAAAATCTCAAAGGTAAAAGGTACCGGGTACCACTTCAAAGGTAAAAGGTACCAGGTACTACCTCAAAGGTAAAAGGTACCAGGTAACACTTCAAATGTAAAAGGTACTTGTATCACGTAAAAGCTAAAAGGTACAAGGAACAACGTAAAAGGTAAAAGGTACCAGGTACAACCTCAAAGGTAAAAGGTACAAGGTACTACGTAAAAGGTAAAAGGTACCAGGTACCACCTCAGATATAAAAAGTACCACGTACCTAGTAAAAGGTGAAATGTACTGGTTACCACGTCAAATGTAAAAGGTACCAGGTACCACCACAAAGGTAAAAGATACCAGGTACCACCTCAAAGATAAAAGATACCAGGTACCACCTCAAAGATAAAAGGTACCAGTTACCACGCAAAAGGTACAGGTACCACCTCAAAGGTAAAGGTTACCAGGTACCACGTAAAAGGTAAAAGGTACTAGGTACACCCTCAAACATAAAAGGTACCGGGTACCACGTAAAAGGTAAAAGATACCAGGTACCACTTCTAAGGTAAAAAGTACCAGGTACCACCTTAAATGTAAAAACTACCAGGCTCCACCTCAATGGTAAAAACTACCAGGCTCCACCTCAATGGTAAAAGGTACCAGGTACAACGTAAAAGGTATAAGGTACCGGGTACCACGTAAAAGGTAAAAAGTATCAGGTACCACCTCAAAAGTAAAAGGTACCACGTAACAAGTAAAAGGTGAAAGGTACCGGGTACCACCTCAAAAGTAAAGGTATCAGGTACCACCTCAAAGATAAAAGACACCAGGTACCACGCAAAAGGTAAAAGGTACCAGGTAGCATGTCAAATGTAAAAGGTACCAGGTACAACCTCAAATGTAAAAGGTACCACGTACCACGTAAAAGATGAAAGGTACCAGGTACTACGCAAAAGGTACAGGTACCACCTCAAAGGTAATTGTTAGCAGGTACAACGTAAAAGGTAAAAGGTACCAGGTACCACTTCAAAGGAAAAAAGTACCAGGTACCACCTTAAAGGTTAAAGGTACCAGGTAACAAATCAAAGGTAAAAGGTACCGGGTACCACAAAAAAGGTAAAAGGTACCAGGTACCACCTCAAAGGTAAAAAATACCACGTACCACGTAAAAGATAAAAGATACCAGGTACCACTTCAAAGGTAAAAAGTACTAGGTACGACCTTAAAGGTAAATGGTACCAGGTACCACGTAAAAGGTAAAAGGTACCAACTCAAAGGTAAAAGATACCAGGTACCACGTAAAATGTAAAAGGTACCGGAAACCACATCAAAGGTAAATGGTACCAGGTAACACCTCAAAGGTAAAAGTACCACGTAAAAGGTAATAGGTAAGTGTTATAACATGTAACATGTATTATGCAATATATGATTCAAATCTTTAAGAATGACATAATATATTTTTGGCAAGATGTAAGATTTGGTAATATGCAAGATGTATGACCTACTGGACATTTGAGACTATTAGACCAACTTTTTTCTCCAATAATTTCAAAATTGTGGCAGACCAGATTCTATCTATTTACTTTCCTTCATTTTCATTTTAATAATTAGCCTGGGTGCCCGTATCCAGACTAGATTATAGAAAAGGCTTTTTTTTCTTTCTTTTTGACAAACAATGCTGATGTTTTTGTGGTAATTCATCGTGAGATGTGGGTAGAGTTCATGCCGAAACATCCTAAATGCTTCTTTCCATCTCCTGAGAAAAACGAATTCACGGTGATTCTATTGTATAAATGGTGGAAGGATCGAAGTCAAAATGAGGTTCCGTGTGATAAATTCGCAAATAAACATAAAGCTGCTGAGTCTGACTTTTTACTTCCTAACCAGGTAAAAAGTTCTACACAGAATGATGTCACCAAAACAACCGTATCTTCCCAATTAATATGGTATTTTCATTGCCCCTTGGCCACAGGCAGGATGCGACTCAAGTTCAAATTTTTAGGCACATGGATACACAGTTGAGTGAAATGCAAAATATCTTTCGCTTTTTCGGCATTACCTCGTTTGGAGGCTCCTCAGATATCAAGCAATGAATCTGACCTTTTTTTTTTAAATGAGAAGATGGCATGGCCCCCTGAGGTAAAACTCATCAAGATATGGCCCGACCTGAAAATAAATCCCGGTCACAAACAATGTTTACATAACACCTCCACATAAGATCAAATATTTCCTTTGAGGCCTCACCTGAGGGTGCACAATTGAAGGCAGAGCAAAAAATTACATAGCTCTGTCATATTCCCATTTTAGAAGGAAGGGCACCTCAGACATCAAGCAATTAATTTGACACATCCTTTTTTGATGAGGAGTCATACTGTCTGGGGAACTCCGCCCTGAAGACTACTTTTTTAATACATGGCCATTCAAGACCACTATGAGTTAGAGAAAAGTCTTGCAATGAGTCATAGTTAGACATAGTAAAATGGCTACAATGTCAAACTGGAACCTTCTATCCAACACAGATCAGCGCATAGTGGTGTGTCTCACGGATAAAAAGATAGAGAAGAGTCATGCACGCCGGTTCTATTCGCAACTTCTTTTTTTTTTTTTGCTTTTTTCTTTCTTTTTTTTTCTTTGTTGACCTGACCCGTGGTCTCTACGGAGCCGACCAAAACCGTCGTCATATTTCTTTTTGAATATCAAGCACCACGTGAAGGGTTATCAGTTAGCCGATTCGTATAAGGCTTTTTAGATCATAAAAAAGTTGCTGAAACTTTAAGACCTACAACTTATTTTATTTAGAAAAATATTCATGTAGATCTAGTGTTCTTGTCTTTTGATTTGATTTATACTTAATTCATGAGGGAGGTCTTCATAATATTAAAATTCTCTTGCTCGGCACTCGTTTCAGCAGAACTAGTTACAGCGAATGTTTAAGTGACTTTTTTGTTGGTTATGTATACATACATATATATGTATATAAGTTCGACGACCTAAGTCAAGAGTGACTCAAAGAGCTACTACATTGAGGTGTAGGCGAGGGCCATATTCCTTTCCCTGGTTGATCCACTTTCCCTTGATCCATATCTAATAATGCTAAGTGTTAATCAAGGAGGCATCAAGTACGATTTTTTTAGTCTTTGGTATGAGTGAACCCCGGTCTCTCGAGCACTCTAGCCATTATGCCCATAGGCCGGTATATACATATATATATATAATCAAAAGATATACACTACTCTACTACGCAACAGCATTGAACAAAAAATTGAGAGCCTACTTAGGAAGAACCAAAATGGCTTTCGGAGGAATAGATCCATGACATTACAAATTTTGACTATCCGTCGAATTCTTGAAGGTGTACGAGCAAAAAAACTAGCGGCAACAATATTATTCGTCGACATCTCCAAGGCCTTTGACTCCATATACAGAGGGAAAAGATGGAGTAAATACTACTCGCCTACGGCCTACCCAAAAAAATCATCGCAGCCCTAATGATGCTATATAGAAACACGAAAGTAAAAGTCTACTCCGCGGATGGAGACACAGACTACTTCAACATTGTAACAGGTAGACTGCAAGGGGACACATTAGCCCCATACCTCTTTATAATCTGTCTAGACTACGTGCTTAGAACATCTATTGATAAAATGATAGAAAACGGTTTCAAGCTAAGAAAGAAAAGAAGCAGAAGGTACCCCGCACAAAAAATTATGGACATGGACTACGCCGATGACATAGTGCTTCTGGCAAACACACCCACCCAAGCCGAAACCCTGCTACATAGTCTGAAACGAGCAACTACAGGTATAGCCCTCCATGTCAATGCACACAAGACGGAATATATGTGTTTTAATCAAAGAGGTGAGATCTTTAAACTAAACGGTAGCTCTCTGAAACTAGTAGACAAGTTCACCTACCTAGGAAGCAGTGTCTCATCAACCGAGACAGACATCAACACGCATCTAGCAAAGGCATGGGAAGAAATCAATAGGATATCGATAGGGTATTGGTCATATGGAAGTCAGACCTGACCGATCAAATGAAACGCAGTTTCTTCCAAGCAGCAGTCGTGTCTGCTATATGGATACACTACATGTACGTTAACTAAACATATGGAGAAAAAGCTTGATGGCAACTACGCAAGAATGCTGTGAACAATATTGAACAAGTCCTGGAGGCAGTACCCCACAAAGCAGCAGCTGTACGACCACTTACTACCCATCAGGAAAACTATCCAAGTTAGACGAACCAGGAATGTGGGACACTGCTGAAGAAGTAGGGACGAATTCATAAGTTAGGTACTCCTGTGGACCCCTTCACATGGATGAGCAAAGACAGGACAACCAGTTAGAACCTACATACAGCAGCTCTGTGTAGATACGGGATATAGCACTGAAGACCTGTCGGAAGCAATGTACGATAGAGAAGGGTGACGAGAAAGGGTCAGGTATATCCGTGTTGATGCCGCAACGATGATATATATATATATATATATATATATATATATATATATATATATATATAAACAGTTGCATGTGTATCGTAAACAATAACACCGATTAAGTCGATTGTGAATTATAAATACAATATTTTATATAGGATAATTAAATCATTTCAACAATGTTTGAAATACTTTTGAATTCATCACTGAAATTTCAATCCTTTAAATAATGTTACTTAAGCCTTTGAACTTAAACTTTATACAATTAAAATTCAATCTAAAAAAATACTAAAAGCAAAACAAATTGAGAATGAATAAAACAATTGTGTCTGGTTTGTTTTATACAATATCAATTCTTGATTGGCTATTTTATGTCAAAATCAGATAAATTCAGAAATGTGTCCTTTTGTTGCAACGGGCAACAAAAATAAAATATAATTAAAATGATCTAAAATATTAAAATGAATTGATAAAAAGTATTTTATGAGTCAATGGAAATATTTTGGGTAAGACAAATATGAAAATAATTTTTGTTATACTCATTATTAAATATTTATAGAATAAAGCTAAAATACAAAGTAACATTTTTATTCAAGTAAATATTTTAATGAGCAATTGACGGTAAAATGTATTTAAAAATATTTTTGAATCGATTTAATTCTTTGATTATCGCTAAAGAAATTAGTCATGTTAGTTCATTAAAGGGTTGTTTTTTACATGATAAATGAATTTTATTTACGACCCCTGATTAAATAAGATAAAATATTTTAACACCATTCAGATTCGAAAGTATTTTTTTCATTAACTCATTCGAGCAAGTAAAAATCTAATGAAGCGAGTTTCGGTGAAACGAAACGAATTCTGGTGAAACGAGTTTCGATCAATTGAAACCTATTTGATACTTAGATGGGATCATAAGAATTACCACCACCCTGGCACATTAATAGCAACGACAGGATAACTCACACTACCCAAAACTCCAGAACTGGAACCTCACCACCAGATGCAACTGAGTGACGTATTCTCAGAACATTATATTCATAACCATTTGCAAATTTTAATTCAATACTATTATTAAATTGAATCAGCCCATGTAATTTTTAATTTTACAGGATTTTTAAAAAGCACAAATAAGATAATTGAATTTCCTTCCTTTATTTTTCAGGATTTTGAATTTTTAGGGAAATAAATTCTTCGAACAAATAAACCTGGTGTAATGTGTTCAAGGAAGAGAATTTCGGTATCATGAACCTGATTCTTGAGTGACCTAACAAGAATAGGAATCTATGAAACTCTATCATGGATAACATGTGACACAAACTCAATATTTAAACAGAATTCAGCTGGTCTGAATTCAGAGTTTTCCTTATAAACTGGCTGCCTCATCAAGGCTAACGAAAACCTTGTCAGTCATTCTATTCACCCATAGATTGGGTGTGAGAGAAATGATTTCATGCCTTTCCCAAGAGCATTAGCGTGAAATTAACTCAAGCAGCTTCGTCCAGAATTTGAACTGGAGTAGCTAACAAGAGTATTTATTAACCAAACCATCCACCATCGGTAAGATGTGATACAAGGACAATTTTTAGCGAGGTACAATTAGTCTGAAATCGGTTTTCCCTCACCGTGACCCTATCAGCTCACCCAGTATACTATTTCCCCATCTCTGTGGTAAGAAGAGATGATTTCATGCCTTTTCAAGAGAGAATAGAAGGCGAAACAGCTTCAAGATTTGAACTCGTTGTGTCAAGTTCATTTCCTAAGTGGATACCTGTTACGCTATTCGCACAAAAAAGAGTGATAACCGTGAAATAAGGGTTAACGTTTTGGTCTTAAAGGCCACCCCTAATGTCTGTCTTTCATGCTTGCATTTCAAGTTGAGTACAGTGGGGAGGTGCTGCTCGAGGGTTGGACTTTTGGTTAGACAACTACCATTATCAGAGAATTCTTCCCTCAAATAAAAGCGCCATTTTTTGTGTGTATCTGAACGATATCTGAATGTATCAACACACACTTTCCCTGCACCAGGAAAAAACGAATATTTTTACAGTTTCGGAAGCCCTCAGGGTTGTCTAGGTCAAATACAAAGCCTCTTTTATCCTACGCAATTATGAATCTGATCTTCGAGTTTATGAGGAATTGCTCATAGTTGCCTGTAACATGTAACCTAGAACAGTCTGCGACATGTTATTGAGGGAGATGTTAATATTTGATATGGATACTATAGTTTATCGTGTGTAATATGAAACATATCCAATTATCAATATTTTAAGGATAACAGTTCATACATGAAATATCAAATATATATATCTCATACAGACAACATAATTTGTAAATAATATACGACATATTTTATCGGTTAGGTCTGACTTCCATATAACTGATAACCTATAGATAGCTGTCCATGCTTTTGCTAGTCACGTGTTGATGTCTGTCCCGATTGATGAGACACTGCTTCCTAGGTAGTGATCTTGTCCATTAGCTTCAGAGAACTACCATTTAATGTGGAGATGTCGCCTCTTTAACATATATATACTGTCTTGTGTGCGTTGACATAGAGGCCTATGCCTGCAGCTGCTCGTTTCTGACAATGTTTTTACTTGGGTGGGTGTGTTTGCCAGAAGCGCTGTCATCCGCGTAGTCCGCGCCAGTAATTGTTTGTGCGGGTTACCTTTCGCTTCTTTCCTTTGTCAGCTTGAAACCATTGTCTTTCAGTTTATCAACAGACGTTCTAAGCACGTAGTCTAGACAGATTATAAAGTGGTATATATTTTTGGAGGTGACCGTGGTGTAATGGTTATCGTCTTAGGAAATGGACACTGCGACACGAGTTCAAATCCTGCACGAGACTGATTGCATTTCACGTAGCACTAATACACTTGGAAGAGGTATGAATCCAATTATTCTCCCTCCAGCTATGGGTAAATTGTAGGGCAGACTGGTTTCTTCAGCCTTGGTGAGGCAACTAGTCTTGAAGAAGGAAAACTGAATTCAAACCTGTTAAACTCCGCTTAAAAATTGACCTTGTGTCATATCCTACCCGAGCGGAGAGGTTGATAAATATGATAAATCGGTATCTCCTAGCAGTACTCCTGCTACAATGTCGAAGTAGAGTCTGTATCTCCATCCAGAGAGCTGACTTTTACTTTTGTGTTTTTTTTTATATAGCATCATTATGGCTGCGACGGTTTCTTTGTGTAGGCCCTAGGTGAGTTGTATTTCCTCCATCTTTTCTCTGAGTATGGAGTCAAAGGCCTAGGAGAAGTCAACAAATAATATTCTTGCCTCAAGGTTTTTTGCACGTACACCTTCTAGAATTCAAGGGATAGTCAAAATTTGTGATGTCGTCGATCGATTTCTCCGAATGCCATTTTGGTTCTGCCTAAATATGTTCTCAATTTCGGGTACTATGCGGTTGCGTAGTAGAACATAGTAGATCTTGGCAGCTATGGATGTAAGGGTTATACCTTGGTAGTTCTTGGCTAATTCAAGGTCCATCTTCTTAGGAAAGGGGAGGATGCATTTCTTTGTCCATCTGTCTATTGTGTTATGATTATATACGACATTACAGTGTCGGAGCAGTATGTCGTCGAGTTCCCTGGTCGTCCATACTTCTGGGGGTATTTCATCAAGCCCTGTTGCTTTTCTATTTTAAACTTTTCTTAGTACAGAGTCGAGTTCTTCTTGCAGAAACTGTCCTATTTTGATGTTTAATTGCTTACTAATAATTCTTGTGATTGGTTCATGTGTAAGTTTCGGAGGGTGTCCGAGTAAATTCTCGAAAATTTCCATAGTTGTATTCATTCTTCTTGGCTGGTAGCTTTCAGTTTAACTTTTGCAGTGCTCTTCCTTCAGCTCACTTCGTTTACCGTTTGCCATGCTATCCTAAATTGTCTATCTTCAAGCGAGTCTCTAATCTTATTGATCTGATTTTGTATGTATTCTGTTTGTCCTTTTAGGTATATATTAGCTAATTTATTTCGTACCTTTTTAAGTTTCAGGGCATTGATATTGGTTGGGTTCCTCCTATTGCATTTAGAAACAGTTTTCACGTCTGCACGCTCTGTTCTAAACGCAAATGTCTTCCATGGGACTTTAGGTTTTGCTCTTAGTTGGTATCCATTCTGCTGCTGCTTCTAGGTGGGCAATGACGAAATTCTCATATTCGTCATTCGGAGTATGTGTTTCTGACTTCTCCTGTAGTGCTTCGAATTTGTTTCTTAGTGTTAAAATATATTCATATCTAATATTCCTGTTATTAAGCAGGGGCCAGTTTTAGTGTACAGTTGTTGCTGCTCAGGCTGCATTTCTTCGTGGCCTCAGTCGTATCCTTGCCATGACAATTCGGTGATCGGAGGACACGCCCTCAAAAGAGGAATACGCCTCGCAAATCAATGCACTTATTTATAGTTCTTTGTCTCCTTATAGGCATTCTATTTTACGCTAACTTAGGTTTTCAATTTCTGATAAAGTCCAATAATATTAGCTTCTCTTGACCACGTTCAACTGTTACTTCAAATTACAGTATTTGTCTTTTTGCATTTAAAGCACACATAATATACAGGAGTGATTTCACAAATAAAAATCATTCATTTTAAAATGACAATATTGTAAAAGACGATATCCCTGACCGTTACTTGAACTCTACTAAAGGTGGAGTGGATTTGCCTAGTATTTTAGTAACATGTGTAACACAGTCCGTGTCGCCCAGGCTCCTAAATATTTCTTTTATACAGATATACACGTGTATTTTAGCGCTTGTGGGTAGAGGGTCATCAGTTATTCCGTTTCCCTTTTTCTTTTTTTTTAATATTTCATCATTAACACGAAATTCCGAAAATTATTCTAACTTTAGTTTTCATTTTCTAATTGAGTCCAGTAATATTAGCTCCTCTTGACCAGGTTCGACTGTTGCTTGGAATTATAGTATTTGTCTTTTTGCATTAACGCAGTTTTATTCCATGCAGTGTTCGTGTCGATACTGATATATAGATGCACTAGATGGACACTAACGAAATGTATAGAGAAAAAGACTGACAGCAATTACACAAGTCCGGGAAGCAGCACCCCACAAAGCAGCAGATGTACGACGAACTACCAACCATCACAAAAAGTATCCAAGTTAGACAAACCAGACATGCAGGAATCTGCTGGAGAAGTAGGGACCAACTCATAAGCGACATACTCCTGGGGACCCCTTCACATGGACGATACAAGATGTAGCCTTTAAGATCCACCGGGAGCGATGGACGATAAAGACGGGTGGCGGGAGAGAGTCAGGGAGATCCGTGCTGGCTGCGTGACATGATGATGGTATGACATATCTAAAAAGATATTTGGTTTACTTCGGTTGGGTTTTACAGCATATCAAACATAGAAGGTTATTTAATACCAAATCCTGTTTATACATATATCATTTTGTTGATAACATTTTTAAACGGGTCTGAGATCATTTTTCCACCAAGTTAAATGGTTTCAAGTTTTTCTATCAAACATGAATAATTATATTTACAACTAATCATTCATTTGCATATAGTTACAATGGTTTCAAGTATTGCTATGTAAGAGAGACAATTTAACTTCAGTCATTTGTTTTCACCCAGTTTCAATGTCAAATCATTCAATTTGACCCCCTATTAGGGACTACCACTCTCAGTCAGAGTAGATCTGGGAGAAATGGTAATGAAGGAGTACTCCACTTTCCCCAAAGCTCCAGGACTGGGACCCCAACTTCAGATCGCTTAGTATCATAACATAACTTGTCTGCAGAGATATAGTCGGTGTATTCTCCCGCCCCAGCCGACTCGGCTGAAATAGATATTCGACGTAGTTTTAGTTTGCTTTCTTTGTTTATGGTATATCAACATTCTTGGAATATTCAATGCCAAAGCCATCCTTGTATAAGAACAGCAGTAGTGGGACGATTTATCCCTTGACTTGGTGAATAAAGAGCTTTATACCTTTTGCCAAGAGTATTTGTCCAAAAGTGAATATAATAGCGTGAGTGAAGTTTGAAATCGCTTACTATGATGTCGCTGTAAACCAAACGCCAGGTACTAGATATTGTCTTAAAGATCCTTTTGATACACCGTGTAAATTGCGTGGGTGGTGTAATATAAAATACACCAATTGTCTAAAGTAAGCAGGACGCAGGTTGTTCTCCACTCTAAGTGCCGCGTAAATTGCGTGAGAGAAGACCGCAACACACCGCAACCAAGTGTCATATCACTCGGGCTTCTGGGATTGGACCAGACGACCCAGATCAGAGAAGTTAGGAGAAAGTGGAATGATTCGATGCCTTGAGATGGTCCTGTGCAAGAATTGCGAAAGTAGAAACTGAAGAAGAAAGGCGGGTAGGTTTCACAGAAGATCCGTACCGCCAGGCTTTTATGTGCCAGGTCAGCCGTCTGCGACTCTCTCTCTCTCTCTCTCTCTCTCTCTTTCTCTCTCTCTCTCTCTCTCTCTCTCTCTCTCTCTTTGTATAATATTAATCATATATGATATACATATTGAATACTGATTATATATTTTCTATTAAACATATTTAATATAGGTACTTAACATAAATTATGTCTTTCTTTATACAATACATAAATAAAGTCTAAAGTAGATTATATATTTTATCATATAATTTTGCAACGCACCGAAAGATTATATCTAATTTGTTGCATGGATAGCTGATTGATTAGGTGGTTGGATATACGGCATGACAATTCTTGTTCAATTATTTTGAGCCGAAGTCAGTTAACAATTACTTTATCTTTTAAAGCATCATCACAACCATTTTAAACTGATAAACTCTTCGTACATAATTGCAGTATCAATATTTTTAAGAATTAATGTAGTTCAAAAACATCTTAAGCTTTATTTCAATTACTTGACCCATTGATGGGTTGATTGGTTAGCGTGTCAACCTTATTGAGTTGCTTTACGCCGTAATCAGTTTAAGAATTACGTACTTTAATTATATTTTATGTTCTTTGAGTCGGAAGGCATCTAAAAGAATAATCCGCTTAGTTCAAGGAAGCTTTCCTACCAGGCAGCTCATGCTCTCATCTTAAATGGGCTGGATTTAATTTACAGTGCCTGAGGCGCCCCTAAAGGAGAATGACGACAGAATTAAGCAATTGGCTTCCTGTGGGGTCTACAAATTAAACCGACCTTGTGTCACATACCAACGCTCTGGGGGTTAGTTAGATAACTTCAGTTATATACAGTAACAAAACGCTTCTAATTGGTTGGTTTGTAGGCTGGTTTTACAGCATGTTAACTTTTGTTGGGTTGTGTTAAGCCGATGCCAATTTAAAAATTAAGTTCTTCAATTATATATTGTACAAAAATATATTGTCCAAAAAATTTTAAACAGATAAGCACTTTATCATTTCCAATAGATCTATATGACACATTGAGGTGACCCAAACAGGTACTATCACTCCGGGTCAAAGTGGACCTGGAAGTAATAGCAACAAAGGAGTGACTCCGTGCTCCATAGAATCACAGAACTGGAACCTTACCACCCGATATTGTTTTCATGTCATAACCAGAATAGCATAATTACTATTGGTTGGATGATTGTGTTTTATAGCATATCAATGCTTGTGAATTATTTAATGTCAAATCCTGTTTTTTATATATACGCTTTGTAAGCGAATAGATTGTCTGTAACTTTATTCTTAAATGAATTGTTAGAGCTCATAAGTTTGCTCTCGGTTAAACAGTTTGAAGCATTACTGTTTAACATAATTAATTCTATTTAATATTATTGATTCGTTTGCACGCAGTTAAATGGTTTCAAGTATTCCTATCTAACATTAACAATTTTTTAACCAAGTATTTAAATATAATATGAATAATTTGCTCGACTGTGTGGTTTCAAATAACTACTATTAATAATCATCCTTAGTAAATGATTAAACAGTTTTATTGAACCCTTGTGATCCTAACAGGGACCACCAATTTGGGTCACAGCCTGGGAGTAATGACCATGAAAGGGTACTCCATATTCGCCAAAGCTGCAGGACTTAAGCCTCAGCCTCAGATGCAGTTGAGTGTCATATCAAGGAGCCACATTGAGTGAGTCTTACTTCTCTGTGGAGGTGCAATCAGCGTATTCTAGAGCCCCACATGACATGAAGGATTGTACATAATGAACATGCTCACGGATAGTAAATATTCTGATAAAGTTTTCAAAGTGTTTGACCATCTTATAACGTAGAAAAATTCATGCTTACCATCTGTACTATCGTAAATAAGCGAGACTACATGCCTGTTTACAATTTACAAAGATGATATACGGTGTATTAATAATGGGTCTAAGTACTGTTGATACATCCCAAACTTTGAAACTTGTGATCTGTACATGTGATCATTTGCTACAAATAGGTTTAGCCCTGTTGGCAGGGTTTAGAATACACCGACAGTAACCCCTGCAGAGGAGCAGGACCCTCAAAAAAGGGGTTCATTGTAAGCAACTAAACTGCACCAGGTGGTGAGGCCCTAGTTCTAGCCTTCTGGAGAAGGTAGTTTCTCGTTTCTTTTATTACTCCCAGATCCACTTAGACCAGGAGTGGTAGTACCACTTAGACCAGGAGTGGTAGTGGGTTCTTATCTATGGTTAGAGAGACTTGAAAATATTATTTGTATTTGATAAGAATACTTAATGCCATATAACTGTAAATTATGTGTACTAAGAATAGTAACTTGAAGCTAGAATTGTTAAGGGCCATTATTAGTTACTCGAAACCATGCAAGTGTTTCCAGATTTTTTTGTATTAGATAAGAATACTTGATATGATATAGCTGTGTGCAAAAACTAGTAAAAAAAACAATTACACAAACATTGTGAATGTAAATATACAATGTATGCAATTCCGTCAGTTCAAGACGTGAAATAACCCTAGACTGTTTGACACGCCATTAAAATCAATAAATCAGTACAAGTATCTTCCCTGTTTGTTTTATCCTAAATAAATTGGAACACACGCACGCACATACACACACACACTCAGATAGATAGATAGATAGATAGATTAACATAACATGGACTTTTTTTCGGTCCACAGAGGAATTTAGTCCTTCCCCAATGTTTCTAAGGCTCAACAAATAATGACAATAGGCTACACTGGTACATGAAGTGTTGGGTGGAAATTTGAATTCAAAGTTCTCTTTATAAACTGGTTGCCTTACCAAGGCCAGAGAAACCAATCGGCCCGACTATTCAACCGTTAACTAATGATAAGGGGAGATGGATTCATGCCTTCAAAACAGCTTCAGCGAGAATTTAGTATCGGCTCGGAAGTTTCCATTTTGATAGCCATGATACCACACATGTACATGCTACCTTATTCTCTTACTATCTCTCTCTCTCTCTCAACACACATTCTCTCTCTCTGTCTCTCTCTATCTCTGTCTCTCTCATTCTCTTTCACTCTCAATATATATATATATATATATATATATTAACTTGAAATGAATTAATATTTACTTAGTTTTCTTAGGTAGTCAACGTACTTTTTGAAAAATACAATCAAATTTTGAATAGAAAGGACGAAGAAGGCGAAAACAACTCAATTTTCCTCACACAATGCAAAAAATGACTGCAATGCGGAGGAACTGATGTAGGTGGAAGGTGGGAGGAGGGTTAAAAATTAAAAGGCGTTTAGCGTTGTTAATTATATTCACCTTAAAGATAACCAAATCGTTATTTTAACTGGGTGGTTGCAAGTTTTGAATCCTAAAGTCGCAAATTCAACTAATTAGAAATCTGACATAAATGCGTTTAGTTTGGTTTTATTGGTATATCAACCATTGTTGGTTATTTAATGCCAAATCCTCTTCATGCATATATTAGATTGATAGAATTTGGAAACATTTTGTTCATAACATTCTTAAAAGAGACTAAGCTCATTCTTTTGCACTCAATCAAATGGTTCCAAGTATCGCTATGTATCACCAATAATTCAATTAAACATCAGTCATTTGCTTACGCATAGGTGAATGATCAAACTGTTCTATTTCAAACAATTCAGTACAGTTTAAGTCAGTTGTTTCCACTCACTTTAAATGTCAAACAGTTCTATTTGGCTCGTAGGTAGGACCATATCCGGTGCTACCACTCTGGGTTAGAATGGACCAGAGAGCAATGGTAAAGAAGAGATACTCCACATTCCCAAAAGCTCCAAAATTACTGGAGCCTCACCATCAGATTTTTAATGTCATATACAGGACACTCATGGTGTGTAGGTCCATTTAATAAACAGTTCATGTAGACGTCATAGGCATTAAATAAACAACGAAGGTTGATATAATATTAAACGAAGAAACCAAAGCCAACCAGTGAAATGTAGAATCTCTATTTTTCAAATATTCATAAAAGATACTATATATATATATATATGTGTGTGTGTGTGTGTGTGTGTGGATGTGCGTGCGAGCGTGCGTTTAAATATCCAAACATGTGAAAACAATGTATTCAGAGTTTTTTGTTTGTTTATTTGTTTGGGTTTATGGCATACCAACTCTTGTAGGTTATTTAATGCCAAATCAATTTAAAACAAATAAACAGTTCAATTTCAAACAATTAAGTTTAGCATAAGTACACAGTTTAATTGTCTTTCAAGTTATTCAGTTTAGTCAAACAATTCAGTTTAGTATAAGTATAGTTTTTGTTTACACACAGTTAAATGTCGAAACAGTTCTATTTCCAACAATTCAGTACAATTTCACTCTCAAAAACCGTTACATTTCAAACAATTCAGTTTAGCATATATAATCAGTTCTATTTCAAGCAATTCACTTTAGCATAAGTACGAAGTTTGGTTCTATTTAACCCATAGATAGGACCCTATCAGGTGCTACCACTCCGTACCAGAGTGGACCTGGGAGCGATGACAATGAAGGGCTACTCCACCATCCCCAAAGCTCCAGCATTACTGGAACCTCACCATCAGATTGTATTCAGAGGATGGTTTTTATTCATAGTTGAATTATTTACCAACCTAAAACGTTTCGGGTTTCTTATATTAAACCGTCCTCAGGGCATGATGTATTTTTTGAATTATACTCAATTTTAGCATGAAACAAAAAATAAGAAAACTCTTTGAATTCAAAAACCGATTCAAAACTATGTTTCAACAGTGACGTCATTAGTGTTTGAAATTTAGTTTAAAGCTTAAAGCGAAAAAGATTTTTATTATAATTATTATTATGAAGCTGTTTGTAATTTAGGAAGCATTATGAATAGAAGTTCTATTGGAAAACGTTAAAAGTGAGAGTATAAATAAAAAAGGATTTTGCAATTTTTAGCACTAATTTCACTTAGGATAGAAGTGGGAACAAAACGGACTTATTATAATTAATAATAATAATACAAGATTCAATAATCTTTCTGTGTTTTTTTACCATTTTTAATAACATTTTGGAATCTTTAAAGTTTAAGTTGGGATCATTTTCTAAATTATGATTGACTAACGTATTCCTTTTTTTTTTAACAATTTTGAACTCTCTTTTATAATCGTAAATTCGCTTTTTAATCAAAAAGTTTTAAGAAATACACACACACACACACACACACACACACACACATATATATATATATATATATATATATCATGTCACGCCATCAGTGCGGATATCCATGACCCTTTCTCACCACACTTCTCTATCGTCCATTGCCTCCGGCAGGTATTCAGGGCTACATCCGTATCAGCACAGAGCTGTTGTATGTAGGTTCTAGCTGGTCGTCCTGCCTTTACTCGTCTATGTGAAGGAAGCCTCAGGAGTACATCTCTTATGCGTTCGTCCCTACTTCTCCAGCAGTGTTTTGTATGTCTGGTTTATCTAATTTGGATAGTTTTCGTGATGGGTAGTAGCTGCTGATTTGTGGGGTGCTGCCCCCAGAACCCGTTCAATATTGCTCACAGCACTCTTGTGTAGTTACCGTTAAGCTTTTTCTCCCTACGTTTAGTTAGCGTCCATGTAGTGCATCTATACAGCAGTATCGACACAACCACTGCTTGGAAAAAAACTGCGGTTCATTTTATCGGAATGGTCTGACTTCCATATGACCGATAGTCTATCAATAGCTGTCCATGCCTTTGCTAGTCACGAGTCTTATTAGAAATGACTGATAAGGATTTTGTGTAAAGCTTTTTATTTAGCTTCTCTTTTTG
Source organism: Sepioteuthis lessoniana (assembly GCA_963585895.1). Taxonomy (NCBI): domain Eukaryota; kingdom Metazoa; phylum Mollusca; class Cephalopoda; order Myopsida; family Loliginidae; genus Sepioteuthis; species Sepioteuthis lessoniana. Next base: position 81,645,783 of record OY757934.1, read on the forward strand.
ACAAACGAGAAATCGCTATTGTGGTTGTAGGCAGTTTAAAAAGTATTCGAAGTCTGTTAGTGTAGTCCGTGTACGGATACTTTCGACCATTTCCGGTCATTTTCAAGAATGTACATGCTTCTATTTTGGGAATTGCTGGATTGATTCTATCAATTTTTAGGTATGCGAGATCTCATGTATGGACGCGTAGGCAATAAGGTGGATGTGCCAGCTTTTCTCAACGAAATTGATTGATGGTTCCCACCATTCTTGCTGCAATATGAGGTCTTGCATTATCCTGATGAAACCTAACGACAAATGACAAAGATCATCATGTATTATAATTCTTCACTCAGCCAAAATGAACACATTAACTGGTCTGCTTGAAATTGTAGATCTGTTTGGTCTGTCTTCATTTCCAATGCTATTTCGACGTTTTTTTAAACAATTTAGCCCATCAGTAAAGATTTTATCTAAGTAAAACCCATCTTTTCTAGATTTTCGATGGATTGTATTTCTCAGTTACCAAATATTGGATAACAGACCTCTATTCAAGACTGGAGGATTTGCATAAAATATTTTTCGGGGTTCAAATCATTTCTGCTATAAACCAATTCCAGACAATTCAAACTTTATATTAATGAAAAAATTTTGAAAAAAAGAATCATTTTACTTTTTTCAAAAAATTCACTATATTTATTGAAGTTACAAGTCAAAAGTATTTGGCAACCATCAAATTTTTTTTTTATTTCTAAAAGTATTAGTTTTAATGAAACAAATTAATATTTTTATTTATCAGAGTCACCAGTTTGCGTGACAGAAGACTGACTGTTCCAAGCATCACTGTACAACTGAACCAATGTCGTGAAAAATGTGTCAACATATACTGTGAGGAGAAGACTCTACGAAGCTGGCCTATATGGCAGAATTGCTGTCAAGAAACCACCGTTGAGGAAGCAAAACAATCTAAAAAGGCTGTAGGAAGCCAAAGTTAAAAAAGACTAGACAATAGAGCAATGGAATAAAGTCCTTTGGACCGACGAATCAAAGTACAAAATCTTTTGCTAAATAGAAGGGTCTATATGCAGCTAAGTGTTAGGGAAGAGCTGCAACTCCCTGTATCACGCTAACCGTAAAACATAGAGGAGGCTCCGTAATGCGGGGGCTTTTGCTAATTAAAAAGTCGGCAATTTTCACCAGACGAAGGGCAAATTAAATCAGACAGGCATTCATTGCATACTGCAGCATTGCGCAATCCCATCTTGACTCATCTGGTAGGTTTCGGATTTGTACTCAGCATGTCCTGCCATCAGCGGACTTAATTCCCATTGAACTGATGAGGGATGAAATTTGACCGAAAAGTCATAACTAAACAACCAACAAGTGCGGCTCAACTGTGGCAACTCTTGCTGGAAAGTTGAGCAAAACTATCTTCAATCAACCTCCAGTCTTTAGTGGAAAGAGTGCCGAATATGAGTGAAGCAGTAATAACGACAAAAAGGGGTCATTTTGGTGAATCAAAAGTTTAAGAATTTTTTTTATATTTTATAGTTTAATTTGTATATAATGTGGCTCAGGAAGACTTGTATTTAGTATATTAAAACCATTTTGTGGCTTAACTTGTTTCATTAAAAATAACACTTTTGAGATGAAAAACAAAATATTTTGAGAGCAGCCAAATACTTTTGACTGGTAATATATATATATATATATATATATATATATATATATATATATATATATATATATATATTATAACAGTGTTGCTTGTCACTATCTCCTTTGGTCGGTTTATGCCAGACCAAATGCGGTATATATATATATATATATATATATATATATATATATATATACTTTTATCAGTTCATATATGTCTATCATTTACGTTGATTCAAATTATATATTCTATGATTCAGTCATGCAATCAATCTATATATATATATATATATATATATATAAACTTTATTTATTTCACACCTAATCACCCCAGTTCTGGTAAAAATAATACCACCAGTGTCCTTCTACAAGTATGACTAGTATTAAATATCCTACGAATGTTGATATACCATTAAACAAAGAAACTAAATCAACCTTTATTCTGTTCAAATGAGTCTCTTACATTATTCAATATTTTATGATCTAATCATGATACTTATATATATATATATATATATATATATATATATATATATATATATGTATGTGTGTGTGTGTGTGTGCGTGTGTGTGTGTGTGTGTGTTATTTAGTTCATGTTTTTCTTACATTGCTCAACAACCTATATTCAATGATTCAATCATACTACACACACATACACATACATTCTCTCTCTCTCTCTCTCTCTCTCTCTCTCTCTCTCTCTCTCTCTCTCTCTCTCTTATATTCACGCGCGCGTGTGTGTGTAATTAAAAGGAAAAATCGGATAATATGGATAAATAACATTCTGCCCCCAGTACTTCATTTTATAGTCTTATTTCGAAAATAAATTCAAATTTCATTTTCAGGAGAGGGCTAAACATCAATTACATCCCGTCAGATCAATCGATCTTCCTATTCATAGCTGGCATATGCTGTGAGCAAGCTACAAGCGTCTAAGCCCGATTTTGATTCGCCTCTTCTTCCCTTGCTCCGCGCCAGTTCTCAAGGAAGGCGCCACAAAGTCTGTGGACCCTTGCCAGGACGCTAGTATCTCCAAGCAATTCAAATTCCGACCCAACCGTCCTGCCTTCTACACTGTATAACCAGGCAAGGTAGCGACAGGAACGTGGTAACAAAGCTAATATTTGTGAGCATAGGTCAATGGTGCACAACAGGGCCTCTATTTAGAAAGGCGGGTTTTTAATCAAAGCTGGGCAAATGTCCTATATCCACGAAGAGCAAAGAAGATCCGCAATTGAAAAGTCAAAAGGAATTCATTACTATGCATGAAATGCAATGCTTTTCACACACACACACACACACACACACACGCACGCACACACACGGTTATCAGATGAAGATGCATTATCATCTGACATTCCCACAATGTGACAGAAAGATCGCCGATGACTGGTTGCATTATATGTTAATAGTTTGAAACTTTGAGTTAGTAATATATATATATATATATATATATATATGCTGAAGTAATAAACGACGAAAGGTGTAATGAACGACCCCTAACTTTTGGCTATGCTAGCCAAAAGAAATATTTCAACTTCCAATGACATAGAGAGAAAACATTGAAACTCTTATTTATACTTTCAAAACCAGTGTAAGACAATTGAAATCAATGCAATACCGTAAATAAACAATGTCGTTTAAACCTTCATGTAGCCTAATCTACTTACTAGTATATTCCAAGCACACTAAAAGTCGTCCTTTGAAGCAGAATAGCATTACGTATATAATTGATTAAAAATGCTAGAGTGGCATACACATGACATCATCTCGAAAGTTCTCAACAAAAGATTTTAGTTAAAATACTAAAGTAACTTTGTTTACTATTTATAATCTTTGGGTATATTATATGCATCGGTGTTATAAATAATAAACTACGTTAAATAAAAAATGATCATCTGAACTAATAGCCTTTATTTAGGCAAAGGTTTGGATAATTTGGATCGAAAGTAACAACAAGGTAAGGCTTTGAAACAAGCTAATCTATGACGTTTCAAAAAACATATATCTCTTAATAAACGACTCCTTGTTTTTGAAGTGAAAATTTGGTCTTAAAAATTCTTTCATTACGCAAGAATATATATATATATATATATATATAGAGAGAGAGAGAGAGAGAGAGAGAGTGAGACAGACAGACAAACAGAGAGAGGCCGGTAGAATGGTTTCTCGGGTTTGATACGTAAATAAAAAAGACAACATCGGTTCTACTCAAAATACAATTTTTCTAAAAAAAGGAACAATATTTCCCATTTCCTTGCCTTATCAACACTTTGTTTTAAAGATTATATCATCCAAATGTTTGCCTTCACGAACTATAAATTCCTGAAGTCTCACTCAAAATTTCTGCAGCGATCACCAAGTCATTGCTTTTGGTGCTGTTTTCAATTTGCCATTTATCTACGGCCTTCATTTAAAGAATTGAGCCTTCGGGTATCCACAAAGGACGTTAACACGAAAGTGCAGATCTCGAGAGCAAGCCAACTAATATCACAATTTAAAAAATAGGTTTCAATCATAAACGCACTTTCTTTAACATTTCACGACATGATAGCAACTGAAATAGCATGAATACCCCTGACTACTCCTCAAAGATATTACTACCACCTGTCACACGCTAATAGCGAATGCGCGGCGGCAATTTTAAATCCAAGAGACCATGCAGTCGGACTATATATATATACCATCATCATCATGTTGCGCTGCTAACACGAATTTCCCAGACCCTCTCTCGCCACCCGTCTCTATCGTCCATCGCTCCCGGCAGTTCTTCAGGACTGCATCCTAACTTCGTAGAAAGCTGTTGTTGATAAGTTCTTGCTGGTCGGCCAACACTTATACGTCCGTGTGAAAGGGACAATTGGGGAACGTTGCTTTTCGTCTTTACTTCTCCAGCAGTATCCCGCCTGTCTTGTCCCTCTCATTTGGATGATTTTAGAGATGAGAGGTAGGTGGCCATACGACTGCTGTTTTGTTGGGTGTTGCTTCCAGGATTTGTTCAATATAGCTCGTAGCGTTCTTGTGCCGTCACCGTCCTACTTTTCTCTATACGCTTAGTCAGTGTACATGTGGTGCATCCATATACCAAAATTGACACAACCACTGCTTGAAAGAAATTGCGCTTTATTTTATCGGATAAGTCAGACTTGCATATGATTGATAACCTATTGATAACAGTCTACCTAGGAACCTGAACTTGTCCATTGATTTCAGAGAATAGAGATTTCTCCTTCATTTAGAATGGAGATGTCTCCTTCTTGATTAAAACACATGTACTCCGTTTTATTTGCATTCTAATAGAGGCCAATGCTACCTGCTGCCGGCTCCAGGCTATGTAGCAGGGATTAGGCATGGGTTGGTGTATTTGCAAGAAGCGCTATGTCACTTACGTAGTCTTCGTCCGTAACATTTCCTGCAGGGCATTGTCTGTTTCTAACCTTTTGCAGTGTAAAGCAATTTTCTTTCATTTGATCTATCGAGGTTCAAAGTACGTAGTCTAGGCAGATAATGAACAAATATAGTGCTCCTGAATTCCCTTGCAAAACACGAGCAACAATGTCAAAGAAGTCTGTGTCTCGATCAAGTGAGCAAAATTTTACTTTCGTATTTTAATAGAGAATCATTATGCCTGTGACAGTTTCTTTGGGGAGACCATACGGTTGAAGTATTTGCCCCATCTTCCCACTGTGTATGGAGTAAAATGCCTTGGAGAAATATACAAATAAGAGTGTCGCCTCTAGTTGTTTTTGCTCGAAGTCCTTCTAAGATTCGACTGATTGTTAGAACATATGATGTTGTGGATCGGTTTCTCCAAAAACTATTTTGATTCTTTCCTAAGAATGTTCTCAATTTCAACTTCGATGCATTTGAGTAGCAGAGCACTGTAAACCTCAGCTATTATGTAGGTAAGTGTTATGTTCCGGGGGTTCTTGGCAATTCCGATTTCACCTTTCTTGGGAAAAGGGAAGCCTTTGTCTATCTGTCTATTGTGTTCTGGTTATATACGGCGTTACAGTATTTGAGCAGTAAGCCATAGAATATCCATCTTCGATACTTCTGGGAGTATTTCATCAAGACTGACTGCTTTCCTGTTTTAATTTTTGTTAGTACAGCGTCGAGTTCTTGAGTTAACTGTCCTAGTTTGATGTCTCGTTGATTATAAATAATTTTCGTGGTAGGTTTTCTGTAATTTAAGGTGATTTTCTTGAAATGCTTTTTCACATCTTTATTCGTTCTTCTTGGCTCTGGAGGTGCTCTTCCTTTTACTCACTTCATTTACGGTCTGCTACGTGATTTGAAACTGCCCATCTTCAAATGAGTTTCTAATTTTATTGACCTGACCTTGAATCTATTCTTTTTGTTCTTTTTGGTATGTGTTAAATAGTTATGTTTGTGCCTTCTAAAGTTTCTGAGCGTTGGCATTAGTTGGGATGTTATTTTCACGTTATCTCCTTTTTTCCTAACCGCTAATGTCTCCCATGGAACTCAAAGTTTGGCTGTTAGTTTGGTTGATAGGCATTCTGCTGTTGCTTTGACGAATTATCTTATTCGTCATTCGGAGTAAGTATTTCGAATATCTCCTAAAGAGCATCGAGTGTGTTTTGTTAGTGTTATCGTATATTTATTGCTAATATCTCTTAGTCTAATAAGCAAAAGTAAATACTTTAAATGGAAAGGTCCACAAGTGAATTAGGTTTCAAGGTTTTGGGGTTTTTTTTCTTCTACACGTGTTTATGACATTAAAGTCATCTTTAAAGTCAGAAACACGAGTTGAAGCAAAAAGATAAAACAAACTTGAAACCAAATTCACTTGCGGACCTAATTATTTTAAAGTATATATATATATATATATATATATATATATATAACGTACCAAATTTAAAATCAGAAATTGAAGACGATTTATGTCAGCATTCTATTTATGATTTAAATTCGTGCAATTATCGCATATGGACTCAGGAAAATTACCATGGATACAACTCGTATATATATATATATATATATATATATGTGTGTGTGTGTGTACGTGTGTGTGTGTTTGCGAGTTCTTCACACCAGCATTAGCTGTTGTTTTTTAAGACGAGTCTGAGAAGTATCCTCAGGTCCCCAGAACTCTTCTCAATATTCTAACCGATCTGAGTAATGCTGTAGTCTGGATAATCTCTGCTCGTCCTCCGATATCCAACTCCTCCAGCCTCTGTCGGTAGTAGGATCACAATTCAATCACTTACACAATTCTCAGTGGATCACCTTTATCACCCAATTAAACCAAGTCTTGTACTCCTTTTGGGCAACTTTGATGCATTCGCTAGTTTGCTGGATTCGGTTACTATGTGATTAATCTTTTCATCTCTTTCTCTGCATAACCAATACTTGTTGTTATTATTATTATTATTATTCCCCTTAGAATATTTTTAATCGAAATCTAATTGTTTTTTCACGGAAATCTAAGTGACAGCATGTCTCATCAGATTTCCAAGAATTTTCCAAGTATTCAAGCCGATTTTAACAGGGGTATCATTAGGTTGGTCGAGATTCCTTCTCTTTTATTTTCCTTTTATTACCCTAAATCTGCGTATGGGTAGAGTGAGAGAGAAAGAGAGTGTGAGAGAGAAAGAGAGAGAAAGTCGAAGACGATTGAGTTTGCATACAAATTGGGGCTGACTGTACGGATCTTCAACGAATCGCTTCTTTTTCGTTCTCCACTTACACAAGACTGGTACTGGGCCATCTTAAGACATCGAATCATCGTAGTTTCTTCTCGCATCCCTACTTTCTTGAAGCGTGTATATCTCGGGCTTTTCTCTGCTTCTCAACCCCGGGCAGTTTGGCGCAAGGCCAGAGCTGCGAGGGACGGGACGTCCAGTAGCTACCCTCCACCAGTCTCTCTCTGGTCTCCATTCATCACTGCTGGTCATATAATATTCCTGACACCCATGCAAATTCTCGGGGTCGCACATCCAGTCTGCCTCTTACGCGTTGTTCGTGGACATGCACCCTTTTAGCATGCTACCCACACAATTGACGCAGGGAACACCTGCATTCCGTTTACTTTAGAAAACTGGTCTATTTCCTGTTTATTTTTTGGTTCATCGGCCGATTTCCATCAAGGATGCCACCCACCTAACTTACGCGGCGTATCAAAAGGGATCTTTCGGTCAATATCCAACATTAACAGAGCCTAAATATATGCAGAGTTTCATTAATGATTTGATTTTTTTCATTAAAGGCATGAAACTGTCATGTATTAAAGTTTCATGTATCAAATATATGAAACCTTTAATAATGAAACAAACTTTCGGAGGCGAAATAAAAATTTCTTTAAGGTTTATCCTACTCTGCTTGCCACCATTTGAGCACTTCCTTAATTAAAAAACGTTTTTAAATGATTTGTTTCTACGCACACATACACACATAAACACATTTACACACACACACATAATCAAAAGATTTGGGGCGAAAATTAATCTAACTAGACTACTATTACTTCTTGTTTTATAAGATTTTTATCCCGGCATCCGCCTGGTTTTTCTGCAAGTATATATATATATATATATAGTTTAACTCCTCTTTAAAAATTTACCTTGGGTCTCATCCTGCTCGTGCAGAGGGATTGGTAAATACGTACACAAACACATGCACACACACATACAAATATATATATATATTAGAAATAAAATCCACCAAGCCTAAGCGCAGAGAAGTAACTTTTATAATGATATCTAAATGTCTAGACGAGCTACTGTCAATTTCCAATTTGATTTTCAACTTATTTATAATAGTGTAAAGACTCCGTTCACACTCACACCAACCATTATAATACCTGAAGAGAGATAATTATTAAATGTTAATTATAGAATACTTCTCATAATTTATTTTCTATTAATTTGATATAAATTTGATGAATTGGATCTGACTCAGCATGAAATTCTTTAAATGAATATATATATATTTATAGACTGATAACTGAGAAGAGGTTGTTTGTCGCTTCCCAACTTACAACCAAACCTTTTGACTTATTCACTTATGTGTGTATATAAAAGCCAGGAGAAGGTTTTCCACATAAAAAAGCATCCATGTTGCTGCAAGACGTAACGAAGCTTACCAAACTAAAATCCACCGTCACCAAAAATTTAGAAATTAAATAAATAACTGCTGCTCTGAAGGAATTTGTGGTGTTGTGATGCACCATTTTTCTGTTATCAGCTCATCCAAAACGTGATATATATTATGTGCTAAATAATTAACATAACATTCATTGGCACGGAGAATATTGACACCCTCAGATGCTTATCGACAACCATCCAATATGACAGAATTCAAAAAGAGAATCAATAGTTGCCCCATTAAAAATGATGATACACATTCAATTGTGCATTATTGATGATGTTTATCATTAATTATCATGAATCAATTTAATGGGAAACTATAAATGCGACACAGTTATTTATCATTATCAGTTCGAAGTAACAATCTGGACAAAAAGAAAACAATGTTTAAATGAGTAAATATCTAATATATTAGTCCCTTAAAATACATTTCTTAACTTATGATTTTTTTAACTTCATAAGATAATGAGATAAGATAGAAATTCCTTTGAGGAGAGGATCTTGTCTTCGAAGAAACTGAATTTTACACAATTAAGACTTGAACTTGGAAGCTGACTTGACGGCTGACTTAACTTGGGCGTTTGACGAAATAACCGACAGGGATTATCAGTATACAATGCCATTTGATAAAGAAAAAAAATCCATGAGCATTTTAGGAAGGACCTCTTGTTTCTTCTGTCGTGTTGTGATCGTCTGTGAGAAAGAAAAATCAAAAATCGAACGCAATCTATTTTCAAATTCGAAAAGTTTTATAAATTGTTTCCTTCACTCTTGAGCCATCGTAGTTATAGTATGATTTGAGCCAGAATCAGTTTTCTTCAACATAGAGATTTATCGCTTTCAACAGCCTTCGAGATTTATCGCTTTCAACTGCCTTCCTCAAGGCCTCCTAATGCTAACTAACTTCAAACTCTGACGCGACTTTCAGACAGAATACTTAATTCAACTATCATCTTCATATATATGTATAAGATTAACAAAATTGATTTGACATGTAGGAATATTTTTTGTCACTTTTCTTATTCTCATCTAGTTTAAGTTCATGTCATCATTTCATTTAATTAAAAATTGAATAATACCTATCGATTTACAAAGCCAAAGCTTCGTAAATGAACTAGACAGGCGGTTTGTTTGTATGGGGGCGAAGACTTGTGGGAAAAGAGCCATACTTTTTGGATGAGGTGATAGATGAATAATGGAGCATTTAACATCAAGTGGATTATATTTATGCCCATTCATTCGATGACGACCATTAACTAAGCCGAAGCTAAACAAATAACATGCAAAAGCAATTTGTTTATAGTGGTGAAGGCTTCTGTTAAACGAACCCTATTTTAGGGATGATCTGATTGCAGAAGAATAGCCCACAGAATATGTAGTGCATATATTCATATCTATTGAAGCTTTGTTAGTCTGATATATAGTCTTGTGGCTCAAGATAAGAATAGAAGACGGATTCATAAGAATGGGGCGCCTTTTTATTTAGCTTCTTTTTTCTGCTTATATATATGTATATATATCACTAACGGCAATTATGTACTGGTGGTAGAGATCAAGAGAGAGAGAGACTGACAGACTGAGAGAGAGAGAGAGAGAGAGAGAGAAAGAAAGAGAGTCAAAGTTTTATGGTGAAAAGTAATTCTATACAAGTTACACGTAGTTGACTTACTTGTTCTTGAGTCTTCTATGTGTCTTTTTGTTAAGTTTTTTTTTTAATCACACATGATTTTTAACGGTGCACTCAACGTATCTTCCAAAGCTGCATCACTTGTCTGCCACTGAACGCCTTCACTTCTTCTGGCCGACACGTTGTCTATCCTTTATTTCCTGTTCTGTAGCTTCCGGCTCATGAATGGCTAGTATCCTTCGCCAGAAGGTGTCAACATTCTTCATGTCAGTGGGTGCTAATGTCCTTTCTCTGTACATTTGATACATACACACACACACACACACACACACACACATATATATATATATATATATAGTGAGAGAGAGAGAGAGAGAGACAAATCACAGGTTTTGAATGAGCTGATAACAGAATAGGGCAACATTGCATTACACATCCCAGACTACTCAGGTTCAGAGTTGTTTCCTAATCCCCAAAACTTTTATTCAGAATTGTCAACCTTCAGCATTTCTGAAAAGTTTTGGCGATATTTAGAAGACCTTCCATGAGCGATGAACAATAAGGACGGATGGGAAGAGATTGTGAGGACAACTTGATGATAGAGATGATATATATATATATATATATATATATATATATATATATATAGGGGAGTTCTCATGTGTATATTTTCGACCGAAATCAGTGGTCTCTGTTGGAATCAAAGCAAATACGACGGATATTAGTTTTATGTCATTTTCAAGATACAGTTCATTTGCAAGGCTGGCGCAATCATATCTTCATATCCATACCATTTGGCCGCATGTTAGACTTTGGCCGATTTGTGTTCGTATAGCTACATGTATATGTATACATAGCTTTATATAAATATATAATAGAGTATATATATATATATATCATCATGTCGTACCGCCAGCACGGATATCCCTGACCCTCTCACGCCACTTCTCCCTATCGTTCATCACCCCTGGCAGGTCTTCAGGGCTACATCCTGTATCCTCACAGAGCTGCTGTATGTATGTTCGAGCTGGTCGTCCTGCTTTTGCTCGGCCATATGTGGGGGTCCATAGGAGTACATCACTTATATATATATATATATATATATATAATGAAAATAATTCCTACGTGGCCAAAGCGACTCTACCTAGGTTTCACCAAACGGCTCTTCAGGATCGCACTGAATTAATATATATATATATATATATATATAAAGAACATTTCAACAAACTGTGACTTCATTATTTGTTTTATAAGAAGTGGTCGTGTGTTGCCACGGCAAAAATGTTTAGCTATGATCTTCTCTTTGGGTGAGGCCTAGAACCTTTTGAGCAATCTTCGAAAAATATATATATATATATATATATATATAAATATGTATATTTAGGCAGCATTTCTTCGTTAATGCAAATTTCATTAAACATAATAGACATTTGCCGTTGAAGGTTTTATATAGTTTTATATAGTTAGGAAACCCATTGTTGATGAGAGCCTGTTTTATGTTTTCTACCTCTTTATAAAATATTATTAAACATAAAACATAAAACAGGCTCTCATCAACAATGGATTTCCTAACTATATTGTTGATGAACAAATTAAACGTATGATCAAAAATATTAACCAACAAAATAAACAGTGTACTACTCCATCCAGCCAACAAACATATATCAAACTTTTTTATCGTAACCAAATGCACTACAATTACAAATCCGATGAAAAAATCTTGAAAACATTGATTCACAAAAACATACTCCCCACTGATCCTAATAAAAAAATAAAACTCGTTATATATTATAATAAGTTTAAAACCTCGAATCTAGTCAGAAATAATTCCTCTCCCTCGATTGGAGTTTTGCAAAAAACCAACGTTATATATAAATTTAAATGTCCTTTAGGAGATTGTATCTCTGATAATAATAATATATATGTTGGTTTAACCTCAACTACCCTGTCGAGGAGACTTACAATGCACCTTTCAGACACAAGTTCAATAGCTCAGCATTTAAAAAAACATTCATGCCCAACGGCACAGCTACGGAAAATTCTCACCGACAACACAACAATATTAGAACATCAAAATAATAAACAAAAACTTCAGATTCTCGAAGCATTACATATCAGAAACCTGCAGCCAACACTTAATAGAATTAATTTTCAAACCAGTGCTAATGTACTTAAATGTCTTTAGCTACTGGCACTAAATATAGAATCACATTCAAAAACAAACGCCAAAACCTTCAACGGCAAAGACGCCCTTACACAGTTGTAATATGCTAAAACAAAAGTTACATCACTTTTGTAGTAGATCCTCCCCTGATGATGGCCCAAAGTCGGGCAGAAAGTACTAGGGATACATGAAACTATGGACAATACATAAATCAATTCCCCCAGAATACAATAAAAGTAATACGGGAATTCGAACGGATCCAAAAGAAAATATGTAGACATAAAATGTCTATTATGTTTAATGAAATTTGCATATATAAATATATATATCATCTTCATCATCATCATCATCATCATCAAGACATCATGATAGCATGGAGCTCCATGACCATCCATCCCAAATTGCTTCTGTCAACTCCGCTGGATTGCTTTCAGTGTCCACGCTGGGTTGATATATATATATATATATATATATATATATATATATATATATATATATATATATATATTAAATACAACCCAAAAGTTTGTAGAAATTAACGTATGACATAACTTTTCCTAAGAAAGAAAAAAATCATAGAAAATGAGAATCGTTTTCATGTAGAAGATATTTTTTTTAAATAGATGCTGTTCAAGGCGAAATATCCTTTCTCTAAAAGAAGGTTTGCACTAGGCCTAAATCATAGATTTTAGAAGTACAGAAATGTATCAAATTCAGTTAGCCATTTGATGAGGTAATGCCAGTTATTATAGCAGTCAAAGTTGCACTAACCCTCTCTATATGAACAGATAAAAAAAATAACGTCCTTATCGTGATTGCCACATCATCTCTCTGGCTTACCTGAGATGACAGGTGTGTATGCTGGCCCGATTACCAATAAAGAAGAGTGCGTGGCCGGGAGGTGATCTACCCCCACTACCAAAAAAAAAAAATCGGCCAGGCGGTCATTGGGATCAGACAGAGGCGGGACTTGACCGACTTGCAAGCAAAAAACATTCAGCCTTTCCCGTATTACATCTGTACATACACATATAGGCAAATATATACATACTCTCTCTCTCTCTCTCTCTCTCTCTCTCTCTCACACACACACACATATATATATATATACACACGCACATATACAAATATATACACACTCTCTCTCTCTCTCTCACACACACACACACACACACACACATTCACACATTATATATACTGAGATATATACAGACATTAATATACACAAACATGCAGAAATCCATATATGTATATACCAACTTACATATCTTGAGAGATATACGGATGAATACACAAACATACTTACACAACAAAGTAGACAATGATTATTACCAAATGTTTTTCAAACATTTTCAATCAAACCTATATTAGATAGATAGATAGATAGATAGATAGATAGATAGATAGATCTAAACTGAATAAGGGGGATTCTCCTGGCATTGTCGGTTACGTGTTAGGGTGTGACATCGTCGTGAGATCAAACTCCAGTGGTGGTAGAACGTTCTCTTTCGGACTATCAGCTTTGGGTTAAATAATACCACTACTGTTCTTCTACAAGGATGGATTTGGCATTAAATAACTCACTAAGGTTGATATACCACTGAAAAACCAAGAAACCAACTTTTAAAAAAAGTTTTGATGAATTGACTAAGATAAATAGATAGATGAGGTTGAGTCTAAAAGTAACGTTTTTTTTCTTTAGTACAGGAATAATTTCTGAGACAGAACATGTATCATTCATCAAAATGAAGCTAGTCTTCTGTAGATCTCATCCCTACTTCTCAACATTGTCACCATTTCTCTCAACAGCAATGTTCCACCTTTGAATAAGAGCATGTATCCATGCCTCGTAAAATTCTGTTGACCTTTCTTTGAGCCACTTCATCACTTTAGTTTTCACTTCCTCGTCACTGCCATAATGTTTGCCTCTTAAACCCTCTTTCACAGGGCCGAAGAGATGATAGTCTGAAGACACTAAATCTAATGAGCATGGAGGATGTGATAAAGTTATCCACCCGAAAGAGGTGATTGTTTCCCTTGTCCTGATGCTTGTGTGTGATCGAGCATTGTCATGCAGAAAAAGAACATTATCGATTGGCAAGTTGGGTCTCACTCGTCATAATCTTGCTTTGAGACTCGTCAGGGTCTCAATGTATGCCTAAGAGTTTATTGTTTCTTCTCTTGGCAAGAATTCAATCAGGAAGAACAGTAAACAAAATTTTACGCAGCAGGGATACATTCTCTCATTTGAATGAAAAAAATGTTCAGTTTTTCTTTCTGGGAAAGACTTAGAACTTTTTGAACGACACTCGTACATGTACTTTGTGTATGTTTATACACCTTATACAGATGCGATCGCATCTATATGTCTTATTGCACCTAATATGTGCGTCTAAGAAGGGAAAAGCTTATAACGCCACACTTTAGTAAAATTTTAAAAAATTTTTTAAAAAAAAGAAGGAAAAAAGGAAAAAAAGGAAAAATGAAAGAAAGCAATGGTGGCACATCCAAGTAAGATGCCGGGAAGATAGAAAGATGGAGGGAGAGAGAATAAAACACAAGAATGCAAAAAAAAAAAAAAAGAACAAGAAAGAAAGAAAGAAAGAAAGAAAAAAAGATCTTGTTAGAAAAAAGAAAGAATACAAATTTATTTTAGCTATTTTTTCAACGAAGCACTTTTCAGTCAGAACCACCTTGGAATTGCAACAAGTTTATGCACACTGAACATATGTCTACTCCTTTAAAACGTAAACTTAGTAATTATCATTCGTTATTATTATTCGTTAACTCCCAGGCGAACTATTAGAAAGAATTAGATCATATAAGAACGTCCTGGTTCTTTCTGACCGTCATTAGCAAAACAATAATGTTGCGATTTCCCTTTGGAAGTTCTCTCGAGTACTTAAGATCAGCTAAAAGCTATACCCAAGTTAAGCGGGCAATTCCAGATACAGAAGGGTAACCGCTCTTCCTGGCTCTTTAACGTCTGACTAGCAACTGAAAGTTTCGAGCCAGCACGTGAAGATGTCAGGAGGGAAGAGCTAGTATCGTACTTGCAGACACGAAAGGGAAACGCGAAACCTCCCAGCTTCTATTAAATGAACAGCTGTCCATCGTGTAAAAAACGTTGTATAGCTTTGGGTTGAGATTCAGAAGTCATCTTCGAAGTCATGGCTATTTCTTCGTTTCTTTCTATGATAGGAAGATATATAGCTATTGCGTTCACTTTCGGACTAATGCCCTTTAGAAAGTTATGTTTCCTCTTATCTCTACCAGTTGTATAGTTTCTACAAGTATAGCTTTGGCATTAAATAACTTACGAAGGTTGACAACCCATTAAACAAAGAAACCAAATCATTTATAGAGTCAGGAATAACACGCACATATTTCATAACCAAGGATGAATCTCTAAGAAGTATGAAGCGCCACTTCATTCTAAATACTCCCAGGTCCACTCTGATCTAGAATGGTGGTACATCTAAGGGTCTTGTCTATGGATTAAACGGATATATATTTAATACTTGTATTAAATAGAAATACTTTAAACCATATAACTGTGTACTAACATATTATTATTAAATTGGAATAGTTACTTGAAACCATATAATTATGAATGAATGATTGGTATTTGATTGGAATACTTGAAAGAATATAATGGCCCTGTAAGCAAGGTTTAGAATACACTAACAGTAACTCTTGCAGAAGATTAAAATCCTTCACCGAAGAGGGGTATCATGAAAATTTACCAAGAATCCAAACATCATCTAGCCTTTTAGGAATTTGATTCCAGTCTCTTTATCAATAATACCTTTTACATTCGAAAAGTTCAACAAATTTTTATTCACCGATTCTTTCACTTTTTAAAATCAAGTATTATCAGTGAACTGTCTAAGTTGATATTCTCTTGAAGCTAAGAATGACAGACAACCAACATCCTAAGGCAAACAATTCTTTACATTTTTCTTATTGTGTTCTATGGCATATCAACCCTTGTGGGTTATTCAATGCAAAATCCTGTTTATATATATATATATATATATATATATATATATATATATATATATATATATATATATAATTTGTTTGCGAATAGTTTGAGGGTAATTTTATTTATAAACGAGTCAGTGCTCATTTTTTGCACGCAGTAAAATGCTTTCAAGCTTATTTAGTTTAATAGCATATTAACCTTTGTTGGTTATTTACTGCAAAATGTTTATATATATATATATATATATATATATATATATATATATATATATATATATATATAACTTCGCTCAAGCAGGATGCGACACAAGGTCAATTATTGATTTTTTCTTTCTCCTAGACCTGTTGCCATACCAAGGTGGGAGGGCCCAGTATGCCCTACTATTTACCCATAGCTGGAAGAAGAATCATTGGATTATAAAAACTATTTGTATTCGATTGAATCGTGTGTAAAAATGAAAAACCTCTTAAAAAAACAACTATACAAAATATAGATATAAACGTAAAAAAAACGCGATTCCCTAACCTGATGGCATAAAATAATCTTGAGGGGTTGACATGCAGTTAAAATAAATCGATCAATCCATCAATCAATCTTCATCCAAGTACTCAATATTACAAAAATGATTAGCACCGAAGAAAATACAGCTATGCGAGATAGGTGAGGTTGCCAGAATGGAAAACCAACGGTTAAGATTTTTGGAGACCCCTATATCATAGTAGTGCACTGAGAGAGACTGGAAGACATCCTTAAAATGTCTCTCTCTTCCTGCGAGATCGATCATTGACTGTGAATAAATCAGGCTGTCAACAGATATCATGAAACCATTACTAAACCTATCTTATGGTTCGAGAACAGACCAAGGGTGCAAATTGAGCAGAGAGGCAGCGCCGAAAAAATCCTGTCCACAAATAATTATACAAGTATCTTTTTTAATTGTATTTCATCACAAAAAATAATTTCATCAATCTACGATAAGCAGAAAATCTCAGAAAAGAAAATTATATCAACTGGAAATAGTTCGTCTGTCCTCTGCAAAAAGTAAACTGTTTGATAAAGAGGTAAAAATGTTCTTATAAATGAAAACTGGATCCACCGGAAGGTTTTAACGTAAAACAATAACTTTTATTCCACATGTAAAAAGCGGGTCTCTTATTAACTGATTTCTCTAATTATTCATTTACCTTGAAAAGCCATATGCGTTTAAATAAACATTACTGGATATATTCATGATAATTACTTAGAATTAACAATCTCGACAAAAATTCATTGTCTGTGGTGGCCTTGTAAAATGTATCTTGGTCTTGAACAACGCTGGAAAAATACTAATTCGGTCTTTTTATGTTTAAGGTTGGCAACACTGATTGAACATCAATTGTTCATTTTTTTTTTACAACGAACACGTGTGAAAAAATTTACGTGCAGCTGAATAATATTGGATTATTACATATGTGTTTTGTTAAATGTCCTTCCTAGATGGAACAGAAGATCAAATTCTATGTCAAACTTCAAGACAATTTGACAAGTTTATATAGATTTAAGGGTATCAAATTTTGTGGAAGAGTTCTTAGGGATGACAAGGAATCTTTGAATGGTCAAGAGACTGTGGAAGATGAACCTCGTTCTGGATTACCTATCACTTCACCAACCTAAGAAAATGTGACAAAAGTGAGGTTTCTCACCAGATCCAACCAAACTTTAATCATTAATTGATTGATTTGTTTCAAAGGCAACTCAACCAGTATAGAGTTAATTTATGTCTAGAGGTTAAGGAATCGCATTCATTGTACATCCATACTTATGTTATTTGTGTAGTTGTTTCTCAAGAGGTTTTTGCACACAGTCCTATGGAATGTAAATAATTTTTATCAGTCCTATTTGACCTATATATGGTACCCTAAGACGTACTACCACATTTACTACCAGACTAGGTCAGAGTGGACTTGGAAGGAATTGGAGAGAAGGAGTATGTTCCATTCTCCAAAGCTACAGATTCACTTTAGAATCATGCCGAGAACGCTAGTTCTGACCCATGGATGGAACCCTATCAGGGTTAGCCTGATAGGGTTCCATCTATGGGTCAGAGTGGACCTGAGAATAATGAAAATAAACGGGTACTAGAGCCTCATAATCAGTTAGATTATTGTGATATGCAGGACGCTCGTTAGAGGGGTCTTACCCTTCTGTAGCAATGCAATTGGTATATTTTACAGCACCAGCCGACTGGAATTTCCAAAACTAAAGTCTCTCTACTAGATGTAGAGTCACCCTCAGAACACCCCTTAATGCAGGGCATACATTCAGAGTATTCTAATCCCCAGGGTAGAATCAACCTTTGACGATAAGAATCGTTAGTAATGAATTAATATTGATCTGATGATTTTCAATCAGGGTTACCACCCTGAAAAAATCCCTTAAATTACTTTACAGACTCACTCTGTGTGAAGAAGAGTTTCAACCAAAGGAAATTTTCTTTAATACCACGGCCCACCCGCCGCTGGATTTAATTCCATGACATTCTTGAATCAAAACCTATGTCCGCGATCGCATTTTGGGAACTGTTATGAATATGTAGTAAATCGTAACTAACCTACTGAAGGCAGTGTCAGTTAAATACTTCAAATACGGTAAACAGGAATCAGAACAACATATTCGTCGATGCATAACTTCACCAGTGAACTATTTTGAAAGACGAAAAATTGACTTGTAATTAAATGAATAATACTATTTTTATGCAATCAAAATTGTTTACTTAAAAGATCGAACCTGTACACTGTAGACGTCATGAAAATGTCTACAAAGAATGAATCTGGACACGCACTTATCGTAATGGTTATCACCGAATGAAATGAAATCGGTGAACCGAGTTCAAATCCCGGACAAAACTGCGTTTCACTTCGCATTAAATCCCTTAGGAAAAGAAAATGTTTGTACTCTTCCTAGCTGTGGGTAAATAGTAAGGTAGACTAATCCACTAGTCTTAGACCACCAGTTCAGGAGAATGGAAACTCTTAATTCAAACCAGCTTTACTTTGCCCAGAAATTGACCTTGTGTCACATTCTACTCATGATGGAAAAGTGGGGTAAATACATATAACGTAATGAATTTTCACCAAAAATTCGACTTTTTCAGTTTCGCATAACTTAAACGGAAACAAAACATGAATGGGTACATCAGCATATTAAGAATAAGCTTTGATTTTTATTCGTGGGATGAATGTTTAGTGCATATAAACTATTTTCTAAAATCACTAAAAATGCCATTGTGATTACATCAGACACAATCTCTCTTCCATAAAGCAGGATTATGAACACGTCTGCAAAGATATCGGAATTGTAACTATTATTAATCAATATCATAAGAGTTGATCCTTAATGATCAACTCTTGTTCAACATTGTTAATTTCATCTCTGTCATTATTATTGCCAATTCGACGGGCCTCTGCTGACATTTATGGCTTTGATCTGATTGCTTTATGATTTTCATTCGACCTTTGACATTTTTCATTTATCTATGGTTTGCCTGGACGAGCGTAACCGTTATTGGCACGAAAAGTGGAATCGGTTCCAAAGCAATAGATAAATATCTAGAGTTTGATCTTGTAAAAGCAATCCAACTTGGCCTTTAGTTTAATTGTTCAGGTCCAGTCAGGCAGCATTTTCTATTGGTGGTACCATGTAAACCAATGGAACTTGTCGCACGTGTTATATAAAGGGAAGCTAGATGTCGTTGTCGCTGGCAGGCAAGACGTCAGCGAATGCAATGTCTGAAGATAACCCCTTGGTTCAATCTTTCCCGAATGGCAGCAAATACATCTTCTTTGCCAGATGGAACTGCCTCCTGATGGATTATTATTAAACTATTTGCAAACAATAGCAATACTTATTTGTGTGCAAAAAATTAGCTTTTTTAACTTTAACTTTTTTAAGGAATACAATTACCTACAAACTGTTCCCTTACAAATCATACCTGCATGTTCTGTTAACTGTGTACAAAGAAATGAATGACATTAAATAGAATTATTAGTATTTGATTGAAATAACTGAAACCATTCAACTGTGTTTAAACAAATGAGCTTTTGCTCATTTTAGAATGTTTTCTACAAAACGTGTTTACACATTTTATATATATATATATATACTAATCTGATATCTACCAGCATTCACGATTACTAGAAAAAAAGAAAAAGAAAAAAAATATATATATATACATATATATAATTCCTATATATATATGTATAAACAAGATTTGACATTAAGTAACCTACGAGGGTTGATATGCTTTAAAAACCAACCAACCGAAAATCTTAACCCCATTTGCACATTGACAAGATACATTATTAGTTGTCTAAATTTCTGAGACGAAGCTTGATGATTTTTATCATTAAGGGTTTTCAGACTATTGTCTTGATCTTTATTGTTATTTCCACTACGTTTCGTCGGATATGTCCTCCGGCCTTCTTCAGGTGTTTATTGAACTCGGGAACCTTCACGAAAAAAAATGAATATGAGCACAGGTAAAAAATCATGCATAATAGTAGTAATCTTTGTCAAATGAGAACATTAGTTTATAAGTCCCAAAAATTCACCTTGAACTGTCCAGCAGGACACATAGCGTTGGTTCCCTAAGTTTCTAAGGAGACAATCATCTGGAGGTTGCAGGTTCAATCCTGACTGCAGGCGAGTAACAATACAGGAATACTTAACACTTCTACCCTGTTATGGCCAACGGATTCAGATCAGACGACCCCCGTAGATTCAATAAAGGACGTAGTTCGAAGTTCTGTGAAGGTTCCCGAGTTTGACAAACACTTGAAGAAGGCCGGGGGACATATCAGCAGAAATGTTGTGGAAATAACGAGGAAGACAATAGTCCGAAAACCCTTAATAATAAAGATGCATTATAGTTCTGAAAAATTTTGAAACCAATTTTCTATCAATGGAATGAAAAAACTATCCAGAATTTTAATGTACTTGTGTGCATTGATTGTTGCCATCTCCCTTGCTCTTTTACATATGATGCAACCTCATATAAATTTAGCAATTTTTTCGAGCTATTTTTATACGCTTCGTTTGAATGGCACCAGACAAAAGTTTGAGCGTCACCGTCTTGGCAAATGCAGATGCTTGATTCATCATTGAATATCACTTTCATCCAATTGTCCACCTGTCCTGATTGTTTCTCTTTAGCCTACTTTAGCAGCATTTTCTTCTGTTTGCCTTAGTTCTGGTTTTCGTTTGGATTTTCTGTACGTAAATTCCTTTTTATTCAGTCAATTTCTTCATTTTACATCACAGACATTGACACCTTTTTCGACCTATTTGTTTTTTATTTGTTTCTTCGTACATTTTCTATTTTCAAGGCATATCACTTTAAGTTTTCTACTTTGACGTGTTGATCTACCAGTAGATCTTATTTAGTCACCCAGTTCCGTTTATATTTGCAGGAAATTTTAGACACTGCTCACCAAGAACAACTAACATCTTTCGCCACACTCTACAGTGGATTGCCTTCTTTAATGAGTTTTACGGTCATTTCGATCATTTTCTTTCAATTACGTATACCAAACTACAGAACTATCTTTTAACTGTTGACTGATTTGCGTATCCAAGCTTTGACTGGTGTTTTCTTTACGAATGCAAATTTCAAAGTCATTCCATATTTTTCTCTAGTGTGGTATGTAAAAACATCATACCATTGATCTGAAGAATTTAAAATAGTTTGTTTTAGGAATATTTCTATGAAAGCGGATTGTTCAGTTATTAAAAAATAAATGTTTGCGACTTATCAGTTATTAATTTATTTACTGTTAAAAAAGAAAGAGCAAGGGAAACATTCTCTAAGTAAGCTAATTCCATACTTTGTGCCAGTGTTAATAGTTAATTGGTTGATACAAAAAGGACAGAGAGAGAGAGAGAGAAGGGGAAGGAGATAGAAAGAATAAACTTTGCATCAGCAACTGAAGAGCGAATAAAAACAGAATATTGTTTCATGACTGAAAAATTTTTCCTCTTTTCAAAATGGCCGCCTGAAGACCCACATATTTCAAAGATGATCGGTGGAATAAAATGAAGTAGGGGGAAAAACTCATCCAAAACGTGTTCGTCTATTTTTTTCCGTCATGGTTTAAAATCGACTACAATTACCTCGACGATTCACAGCTTTAAAGATCCTACTCAGGACGAAGCGACGCGTATTTCACCTTGCCAACACATTTTACTTGGATGAGGCAGATTTACTATTAGGATAATCCTTTTAGATAATGAAAACGGTGACCTGAGTTCAAATCCAGGACGCGGTTGTTTGCGTTTCTCTTCAAACTAATACCATGGGAGATAGTCATGGATAAGGCAACCAATCTAGGAAAAGGAAACCTCTGAATTTTAACCAGTTGTACTCCACTTACAAATCGGATTCGTGTTGCATCCTTACGGACGTGGAAGGGTTGGGTATATATTCCTCGGGGAGGAGACGGACACTTAAACCTACAAGAACACTGAGAGATGATTCGAAGGAGAATCACCCAAAATGGCATCACGAATTTCTTTGTGAGGGGGAATGTTTTATTTTTGTTTTCTTTAGAGGGGAATATTTCATTTTTGTTTTGTTTTCGTCTTTTGTTGTGTTTTTTGTTTGTTTCTGTGTGTGTGTGTGTGTGTGTGTGTGTGTGTGTGTGTGTGTGTGTGTGTGAAAGGCTTTTGGAAAAAATGTTGTATGTTTGTCTAAAACAAAAAAGATAGCCTAACATATCAGTAACAATTATTTAAAAAGGTCTTTTTGTCTTTCATAGAAAGCAAAATGGTCTCATAAAAAGCTTTCTTGACCTTCAAAAGGACATTAATGTAATTTTTTACCTTTATGAGGAATGGAAGGTTTTGTCCGGAAGTGGATTTCGAACATTAATAATCCAACCTACTCGACTAAGGCGGTAGAATACACAAAGTGTCCCTCTGCAGAGGGGTAACCTCCCCATGAGTGTCCTGGATATGACACTAAGCACTCTGATGGTGAGGCTCCAGTAATGCTGGAGCTTTGGGGACTTCAGAGTACCAGTTCATTGCCATCGCTCCCAAACCCACTCTGGTAACACCTGACGGGGTCCTATCTATGGGTCAAATAGAACTTTTTGATATTTAAATTGTGTCCAAACAAATGACTTATGCTAAACTGAACTATTTGAAATAGAACTGTTTGATCATTTAACAAATGTATAAATAAAATGACCGATATTTATTTGAATTGTTAGTGATACATGGCAATACTAGTAAGAAATATGAACTTTTATCAAGGGCTGGTCAATAACAATAGCCATAATTGGTGGGAAGCCATGGAACAGCAAGACATCTAATTAATAGTACAGAACTGAAATAAATATATTTTGAAAGAAAAAAATTACCGAATTATTTGTCTTACTAAAATAATTATTCATATAAAGAAAAAAAATCGTTAAGAGGGGAGGACAGTTCTTGCACATCCACCATATTTCATCCTTTAGACTCACCAGATTTAGCACCAATAGATTTTCATTTGTTTCGATCACAAGAACTTTTTATAAGTAATAGACTATCCAGAAACAATGAACATGAAAACGGTCTTTCAAACTTTTTTTTTCTGGGAAAACACAAGATTTTATTTTACATGTGAACAGCTATCTTTAAAAATAAAGGTGATTACATTTTTGATGAGTTGAATAGATTTAACTTTGATTTATTTGATTAACTATTTCAACACCATTTCCACGAAACGAACTCTGGCTATTCGACGTATCATTAATTTTTGAGTTGACATCATTAGTCCAAATGGCGTTACGTTTTACTGCCGTTAAAAGAGATTCAATTTCTCTTTTCAGGTTTCCTCTTTTTAGTTATATTCAGCACATTTCCTGTACATTATCCTTACTTTGTTACTTGAAGTTTTTGTTTTTCTTCCTATTTTTGTTTCCAAATTTTTTTGGATATCTTCCGGTTTGTTTTTTATTGTTATCTAACTCGTGTCTATTCTTATATTCTTTCTGCGTGAGTTTGCTGCATCCGTTTATTATCTGATTAATTGCTTCGTCTCTATCACCACATAACCTACATTTGCTATTTTTTGGGGTTCTATCAAGTTTTGCTTTTACATAGTTGGTCCTTATGGCGTCGTTTTATATTGTTGTAGATCATTGAAAGTTTTTACACCAGCGTTAGCTGATGGTCTTTCATTGGAGTCTGAATGACAGCAAGTCTCCTCAAGTCTCCATGACTCTTCTCAGTATCCAGGCCGATCTTAACAATGCTGTAGTTTGAATGCTCGTTCTTCGATTTCCAACTCCTACAATCTCTTTACCAAGCTTTTGGGGATCGCTCCAAGCACACCATTTAAAATTGGTGCCACTGTTACTTTTAAGTTCCATATCTTTTTAGTTCTCTGGGAAGGTCTAAGTACTTGACTTTCTTTTCATTTTCTTTGATTTTTCCAGTGTCCTCCGTCGTGACGATAAAGTTTTCATTTCGGCAGGTTCTTTTTTTTTTCTTTTTTTGTCATCTGGCCGGGATTTGATGATCTGTTTGTATCTCAAAATCCCAGACAATTATGTGCGTCTCGTTCTTCAGTTCATCCATTTGTATCTTTAGGGGGCGCGTGTGTGGCTAACCTAACGGTCAACGATACAAAAAAGGTGATCAAAAAGAATTGGATTTAATTTCGGGCAGTTCTTTGTGCTATGTTGGGTTCTTTACGCACATGTAAGAAAAAAAAATGGTACCGAAGGCCGAATAGATAAGTTATTGAAAAAAATACTGCAGCCGGAAAAAAGACACATTAACAAAGTTAATCATTTCCTTCAGTAGACCATATGTAACAAGATTTACTTGGTCTAGCACCCTGAGACGATCATGCAGAGGTCAATATCCAAGTAGTGATGGGAGCTGACCATATTACCCACCTAAAGTATAAGCGGAATGGGGGTGTTCTGTGAACCTATATATGTTTATATATATCGTAGATTTCGTGATTCGTTTGTCTTTTGGTGGCTGGGCCACCAAAAGACAAACGCTAAAGTGAACGGAGAACGAGGAATTAATTAAAGATTCAACCCAGAGACGGAACATAGAGAATAAAGTTACGTAGACTCTCACGCTAAAATGAGTTCTGTTCATGCTTTCCTTCTTCCAACATCCGGCGATTAACCATCACTGATAGAGCAGTTATCGGTGACAACGCTATATATATTGGGATGTGGCACTAAAATTAAAGTGTCACTTAGAAGACACTGACTCTAGTCAAAGAAAAAAAAAACAAATACAGACGTGATCGTCGGATGCGGAAAGCGAATCAAATACAGGATATAACTTCTGAAATTGAAACTCGTTGCTCATTGTGTTTTAAAGCTTGTTGGAAAGATGGAATCCGAATCACCCAAGGGGAAAAGGAATTTTTGAGACTCCTCAATCCAGGCTAGAAAACCAGGACTTGATTTAGTTCACAAAGAGAAAAGATCTTGCCAATGAGTAAATTTTACCATTCCAGCATAACATAAACTGGAATAAAAGGAAAACGGAAAAGCAATTTCAGGTATATGATTGCCCGTCTACAGCGACCTTTCTCTTGATCTGCTGTTGTTAAGGTTTACAAACCCGACCCAATTAAATTCAAAAGCCGTTTTGTGGGTGAGGCTTAAAATACGCACAGTGAAACCCCCCTCAAAAAAGAGATGACCTGAGTAGGACACTAAGATCCATCTCATAATGATACTCCAGTTGTGGGGAGTGTAGAGTAATCATTGATTGTCATGACTCTTAAGTTTTCTTTGACTTGGAGTGGTTGTACTTATAATGTTTCTATAGATCAAGGAGCTATGTCTTGAAATGATTCCTGTTCGATGGGCATACCTGATGACATGTAAATTATTTGTATTAAGAACAGATACATAAAACTATATTCGCTTTCAAACGATAATTATTACTTACTTGAAACTTTTTAACTATGGGCAAACAAATAACAATTATTAAGTATAGATAATTACTTGAAACCATAGAATTATTACTATTAGTTGAAAAACTTGAAACTATATCATCATCATCATGTCGTGCTGGTAGCACGGATATCCCTGACCCTCTCTCGCCACTTTTCCCTATCATTCATCGCCTCTGGCAGGTCTTCTGGACTACATCCCGTATCCGCACATAGTTGTATGTTCGAGCTGGTCATCCTGCATTTGTTCGGCCATATGTGGGGGTCCATAAGAGTACATCATTTATGAGTTCGTCCCTGCTTCTCCAGCAGTGTCCTGCATGTCTGGTTCGTCTAACTTGGATAGTTTTCGTGATAGGAGGCAGGTGGCCGTACAGTTGGTGTCTTGTGGGGTGTTGCCGCCAGGACTTGTTCAAGATTGCTCGCAGCATTCTTGTGTAATTGCCGTCTAGCTTCTTCTCCAGCCGTTTTGTTAGAGTCCATGTAGTGCATCCATATAGCAGTATCGATGCGACCGCTGCCTGGAAGAAACTGCATTTCATTTTATCGGTTAGGTCTGATCTCCATATAATCGATAGCCTATTGATAGCTGTCCTTGCCTTCGTTAACCTCGTGTCGATGTCCTTTTCGGTTGATGAGACGCTGCTTCCTAGGTAAGAGAATTTGTCTACTAGTTTAAGAGGGGTTCCGTCTAGAGTGGAGACGTCACCTGTTTGATTATGGCACATATATTCCGTTTTGTGTGCATTTACATAGAGCCCTATGCCTATTGCTGCTCGTTCCAAACTATGCAGTAGTGTTTCGAACTGTTTGCAAATTATTTGTATTAGATTGGAATACTTGTTATCATATCACTGTGTGCAAAAAACCTTAAGAAGCAACAACACAAAAAATAATGTACAATAAAGATTATTCCCAAACCTCTAGGCATAAAATAAGCCTAGAAGCGTTAACTGCCGTTAAAATCAATCATAGATGTAGAAATCAATTAATAATTCGTGACTGATCCACAGCTGGAGTTGATATAACAATATGCTTATATTGTCAGACTGTCAATCACCTGATATTGGCATGCTTCATCTGGTTTAAAAATACGTTGACAACACCAATTAAAGGCTTTGTTAAATATCATTTGCAGACACATCCACTTTTTCCCTGAGGGTATACTGGACTCGCTAGTTTTGATTAGCAAACAATCTCAAAGCAGTTTTAATATGATGACCTAGAATTATTTCATACCTTTCGTTAATAAAAGGGTCCGTTATTGAACTATGCGAACAGGATTGGATAATGCTTTATTCTCCAACTCTCGGACTAATATCCTTGGGAAAGGCATGAAACTCCTCATTCCCCCTCCAACAGCGATGGGCTAAATAGTAGCACTACTTTTTCTTTTACAAGAATGGCTTTAGCATTAAATAATAAAAGTAGGTTGATGGGCCATTAAACGAAGAAACCAAACCAAGAATTCTCTGAATTAGAGCAAATTATTGGCTCAGTAGGTAGAGTGTTTGCCAATGGTCCGGAGTACCGGGGTTCAATCCCAGGTCGAGTCATACTAAAGACTCAAAAAATGGTACTTGGTTCCTCTTTGCTTAACATTCAGCATTATAAGGTACGTATCAAGGATAAAGTGGAGCAAACCAGGGAAAGAAGTAGAACCCTCCACTACATCTTGGTATAGTAGCTACTGAAAAGGAAACCTTCGGGTCACCCTCGACTAAAATCGTTAACGTAACTTATTTAACATTTTTTCGCTTATTAAATATTCGCTAAATATGGCATTTTTGATGTTTTACGCTTCCATACATAGAAACTCCGATGAGAGTTTGCGTGATGTAATGATTCGCAAGCTAAACCAGAAAATCATTAATAGGTAATTTGATTCTCTTCGGGTGCCATATACATCAGTCCTATGTAATATATTTTCCTGTTCATATCAAATATCTCTTAGTTATCGCCGGAAATGATAAAAGCCCTTAAAATATGTTAACTGTATCCTCTGCACAGACCTAAGAACCCCCACCCTACAAAAATGAGTGTCCTGTTATGACACTGAACTGCATCTGATTCTGAGGCACGAGTTCTGGGGGTCCGGGATGTGTAGAGGGCTCTTTCATTACCATAATTCCTAGATCCTCTCTTACTCGTTCTAATAATACCCGTTAGAGTCTCATCTCTGCGTCAAAATAAATCTGTTTAAAAATTATTCGTATTCTATAGGAACATGTGCCAAAAACATCTAAAGAAACAACACAAAACATGTAAATATGGATGTACAATAAACGCGATTCCCTAACCTCTAGGCATAAGATAATCCGAGACGGGTTGAGTTGCCGTCAAAACCAATCAATGAATCCATAAGTCTCACGCAATTTTCTTCGTATCCTCTTTCCTGTGGTCTTGCAATTTTCTTATTCATCCAATCATTTTTTTCTGGGTTGACGTTTTTTTTGTTTGGTCTTTGTTTGTTTTTTGGTGAGGTTCGAGGGTGTTGTTATTTTATTTTTTGCTTATTGAAAGGTTTTTTGATTGTTTTCTTTCTTTTGATTTTTTACAATGTTCTAATTTATCTCCCAAGTACGGCCACTGCCAACAGCTCTTGCTGTTACTAAACGATGTCCTAGTGCCCTTTTTTTCTTTCTTTTCTAATATTTTACTTTCTTCCGTCTTCAACCTGTGGTCTGTTCGCGCACGCACATCACCAATCTAGGTTGTCTGGGGGTGGCCGATCTAGCTCTCAAAATCATATAATATCATTTGCTTTTTTTTTCTAGGTCAACCTTTGATTTGTACTGATAACATTTGTTTACATGGTCAAACGCGAATCGTTCGTTGTTGTTGTTGCTGCTGCTACTGCTATTATTATTATTATTATTATTATTATTATTATTATTATTATTATTATATCTATTATAACTCTTGCGTAGGTTTGACACAAGATATCCTTTCGTTTTTCTAAAAACGTAATTAAATTCTGTCAGGGTGTCTTTCATCAAAACATACGCATCAAACACCTTCCTCTGTTGTGTAAGCTAAACGAGCCGAAAAGTTCATAAACCCAAAGTCCTAGATGACGCAATTCGTGTATTTTTGTCATTGTTGATATTTGATATTGTTGTGAATATTTGTGAACACTCAAAAAATAATTGAATTAGAAAAAAACTAGTAAAGAAAATATGACCACTGACGTTTTCAGGTTCTCAGTTAATAAAAGAAGTTATAACTGGATTGTAAACGATCGTTAAACGAATCAGATTGAAAACAGCATTGTCTGGGAGAAAGTATTGCAATTTTTGTTGGACAGACTGGGCTCTCAAGCCCTAGTAAGAACAACTAGTAAAAAAAGATTCCAGGACAGTGTTATTCATAGAGTCTGTGGCACATTGATGTTTCACTTTTGTTCATACAGCCTTCACCACTATAAACAAATCATCTATGTAGTTCATTTGATAATACTCGATGTTGTAAATTATCATAGTCAGCCCTTTTCTATTTAAGCCGCTCTACGCTTTGAAAACTAAGATGGTCATTCTAATGTCTTGATTTTTTTGTTTAACCTTTTTGCTATTTTTTATAGAGTTTGCTCCATAATAAAAATTTGTATTATGTTAAAGTGAACAAAATGTGAACCTGAGAATGAATATATTTTATGCTACCAACCACTCGATTGATGAAATTTTCCTCCACTTTCAGACATGTATTTCATTTAATCTTGTGTAGTTTCAATATTTTGCTTGGTGTTTTGAAGAAATCCTGGAAGCAGCACCCTATAAAGCAGCAATTTTACGGCCACTTACTATTATCTCCCAAACCCTCCAAATAAGACGAACAAGATATGAGAGAAACTGCTGGAGAAGTAAGAGCGAACTCATAAGCGATATTATCCTATGTCCTCCTGCACGTCGACACACCATTGTTGCTTGGTAAGTAAAAACTTATATTCATCTGGTCATTGTGGACACTGGATACCGTCTTGAGGACTTATCAAGACCAATGGCCGATAAGAACGGATGGCAAGTGAGAGAGAGAGAGAGAGAGGGAAAGACAAAGAGACCGGTGAAGTTGACATATCTTGATGACGATTCCATTTTCTATTGTACATTGTATATATATATGTATATATATATATATGTGTGTGTGTATGTGTGTGTGTGTGTGTGTGTGTGTGTGTGTGTGTGTGTGCAAATATAAAAAAACAAGCTCTT
This sequence comes from Sepioteuthis lessoniana, assembly GCA_963585895.1. Classification (NCBI taxonomy): domain Eukaryota; kingdom Metazoa; phylum Mollusca; class Cephalopoda; order Myopsida; family Loliginidae; genus Sepioteuthis; species Sepioteuthis lessoniana. Next base: position 81,676,467 of record OY757934.1, read on the forward strand.
CAAGGGATAATTTTATTTATTGTTGAATCATTTATCAACGTTAAACGTTTTGGCTTTCACATTGAACCATTATTAGGGCAGTTAATATGTCATGCTCTATCTTCTAATTTCCATTTAATTTTGTTTCTAAAATGATACGAAAGAATAATATTCCTTTTCTATTAGAAGCGTTTTGTTCTTAATCTACACGACGAAATTAGAGTTCAAAATTTACTTTAAAGTGTAACGTACATATATATATATATATATATATATATATATATTCAAAATAAAAACCAAAAATTGGTTATTCTGAAAAAATAATTTGTTCTGTGGATTTATTTTGTTCTCTTGACTGGGATGACTTAAATTCAACATTCTTTATTTGAATATTTAAATTGCCCTGCATGGAATTGTTCCCAATTCCGGATTTACTAGATTAAATACTGTCTTATATATAGAGAGAACAGAAGAAGACTGCTCCGTTGCGAAGATCCCGTGCAGAACACGCCCAACGTGATTGCAAATCATGTCCTGAGTGACTTGAATTGAAAAAGAACTAAACATGAAAGAAAGCCTCAAATGTCTAAGAATGATAACAATATTGTCAAGAAACATGTCAAGTTAATCTTGAGATTAAATTCCTTTTTAGAACTAATCTTTTCATACTGGAATCAGTAACCCCTGCTTAAAATAGGGGACACAAAGATCTACACGTTTATATTTGTATTTGTACTTATAAGATTTATTGAAATATTTATTAATACTTGCTTTTTTTACCTATTACATGACAAATTCTTTAAATTGAGGGAACTGGTGATTAAAGTTGATTCTTTGGTTAATCTGACTAATAATCCAGTGTCATATTTAAAAAAGAAAAAAAAATTGTATATACAGAATGGCACAAAAGTCTCTTACCTTTGTAAAATTCTATAACTTTTGAATAAAAAAGTTATCATTTTTCTTTTTTATGAAATCGATATTGATTCTTGAATTTATTTTGGAGTAGGTCCTGTAAATACAATAGGATTTTAATTAAAATTCCATTTACTTTTTAAATGGTGATTTTTGCGCCACCATATATGTATATAAGATACTATCTGCGTGTGCATTGTGAAAGACTGACGGCCAACCACAAATCTAATTATTTTGGTTTGAATTAATTCCTTTCGCTTAATGCCATATCAACTTTCGTGAATTATTTAATGCCAAATCCATTCTTTTAGAAGGACAGTAGTGGTACTATTTTACAAGGGACTGAAAGGATAAAGGGTTTCATACATGCCTTAAGGATATTAGTCCTAATGTGAACGTAATAATGTCACTGGAGTTCGAACTCGCTTACAACGATGTTTCAGTCCCATACGTTACCCACTACACCACGAGAACAAAAGTATAATATTTATCAAGGTTAAAGTCGAAATATTTTTCTCTTATAAAAGGAAGTTTGAAACGTCATCCAGATGTTGTTGACAATTGATGTCATTCAATTCAGGTTTTAGCTTAATGACTTCCATAATCATTTTTTGATTCTTTATATCACGACCTCCATTTTGAAAATTGAACATTCTTAAAGTTCTTATATTCCAAAATATTATTGATAAAATATTAAGTGCTTGACTAAATGGGAAAGCACTGTGACCAATTCCTGACAAGATTCTATGGTCAATAATTGTGGCACAAGGACAATCATTGAGGCAGCTTATGTTGAGTACACAGTGGAAGGTGTTAGTTGACCAAGGGTTACAGAGCAGCACTTGGGCCATCTGGGAGTCGAAATTTTGCCGAATTTTCGTGAAAAGAAAAAGAATCCACTGTTTTTTAAATGAATTATACCACAGGTGAAGTGAATGAAGAAATTGAAATTGATGTAGAAGAGAAGAAAAAGTTGCTTCAACAGAACTGATTGGTCCGTGAACAGATTGAAATTGAGACAGAAGAGTAGAAAATATTGCAAAAGGCTTTAATATCATTGTTGCCTCTGTCGATCCTGATGACAGTACTTAAAATAAACAGATTATAACCCAAACAGAAAGGTCAGACTCCCTCGAAAATACAAGTATCCAGTATGTAATACTAAAATGCATCGGATACTGAGATTCTGAATTTAGAGATCTGGTGATTGTTTAGCTAGCATTCATTGCCATTCTTCCTATGTCTATTCTCACCTGGAGGGATAGTATCTTTTAGGGTCCCATCTACTGTTCAAATAGAATTAGACATTTGAAGATTGTTTAGTAAACATTCAATGCCATGTTTATTCTAATCCGGAGGGATAGCAACTTTTAGGGTCCAATATAGGGGTCAAATAGATCTAGAGATTTGGTGATTGTTTAGTACGCATTTATTGCCATTATTCCTATGTCTATTCTGATCCGGATGGATAGTACCTTTTAGGGTCCCATCAAGGGGTCAAATAGATCTAGAGATTTAGTGATTGTTTAGTAATCATTCGTGGCCATTATTCCTATGTCTATTCTGATCCAGAGGGATAGTACCTTCTAGGGTCCCATCTAGTGTTCAAATAGATCTAGAGCTTTGGTGATTGTTTAGCAAGTATTCACTGCCATTATTCCTATGTCTATTCTGATACGGAAGGATAGTAACTTTTAGGGTCCCATCTAGTGTTCAAATATTTCTAGAGATTTAGTGATTTTTCAGCCAGTATTCACTGCCATTATTCCTATGTCTACACTTATGAAGAGGGATAGTACATTTTAGGGTCCCATCAAAGGGTCAAATAGATGTAGAGATTTGGTGATATTTTTGTACACATTCATTGCAATTATTCCTATAACTATTCTTATCTGAAGAGATAGTACGTCTTAGGGTCCCATCTAAGGGTCAAATAGATCTAGAGATTTGGTGATTGTTTAGTACACATTCATTGCCATTATTCCTATGTCTATTATGACCCGGACGGATAGTATCTTTTAGGGTCCCATCTAGGGGTCAAAATGATCTAGAGATTTGGTGATTGTTTAGTACGCATTTATTGCCATTATTTCTATTTCTATTCTGATCCGGAGGGATAGTAGCATTTAGGGTCCCATCTAGGGGTCAAATAGATCTAGAGATTGGATGATTTTTTAGTATTCATTCATTGCCATTATTCCTATGTCTATTCTGATCCGGAGGGATAGTACCTTTTAGGATCCAATCTAGGGGTCAAATAGATCCAGAGATTTGTTGATCATTTAGCAAGCATTCACTGCCATTATTCTTATGTTTATTCTGATCTGGAGGGATAGTACATTTAGGGTCCCATCAAGGGGTCAAATAGATCTAGAGATTTAGTGATTGTTTAGTAAGCATTCATTGTCATTATTACTATGTTTATTCTGATCCGGCGGGATAGGAACTTTCAGGGACCCATCAAGGGGTCAAATAGAACTAGAGTTTTTGTGATCGTTTAATACGCATTCATTGCTATTATTCCTATGTTTATTCTGATCCAGAGGGATTGTACCTTTTAGGGTCCATTCTAGGGTTCAAATGGATCTAGATATTTGGTGATTGTTTAGTACTTATTTATTGCCATTATTCCTATGTCTATTCTGATCCGGAGGGATAGTGCATTTTAGGGTCCAATCTAGGGGTCAAATAGATCTAGAGATTTGTTGATTGTTTAGTAAGCATTTATTGCCATTATTCCTTTGTCTACTCTGTCCCGGAGGGATAGTAACTTTTAGGGTCATATCTAGGGGTCAAATAGTTCTAGAAATTTGGTGATTATTTAGTAAGCATTCATTGCCATTATTCTTATGTCTATTTTAATCCCGAGTGATTGTATATTTTAGGGTCTCATGTAGTGGTCAAATAGATCGAGAGATTTGACGATTGTTTAGTACGCATTCAATTGCCATTATTCCTATGTCTATTCTGATCCGGAGGTATAGTATCTTTTAGGGTCCCATCTAGTGTTCAGATAGATATAACGATTTGGTGACTATTTAGCAATCATTCATAGCCATTATTTCTATGTCTATTCTGATCCGGAGGGATAGTATCTTTTAGGGTCCAATCTCGGTGTCAAATAGATCTAGAGATTTGGTGATTGTTTAGTACGAATTCCTTGCCATTATCCCTATGTCTATTCTGACCTGGAGGGATCGTACGATTTAGGGTCCCATCAAGGGGTCAAATAGATCTAGAGAATTGATGATTGTTTAGTACTTACTTATTGCCATTTTTCCCAAGTCCACTCTGATCGGAGTGGTTATATCTTTATGAGTCAAATAGATTTGTTTAATAATCATTCGTACTTAATGTGTCCGCGAGTAAAAAAAATTCTTGAGAAGCAACACAAAAAATGTAAATATTAATGTCAAATGTATATGGTTCCTTAAACTCTGAGCATAAAATAACTTACACAAGATGGCATACCGTGAATATCAATCAATCATTTGTCACTGCAAATGTTAAGCAAATGATCTGTAAACCAGAACAATCTTAGGAAATCAATTTTTTCCAGAGGAAGGATTCTCCTGAATGATGCACAACCTTCGTGTTCAAATTATTCATCTCAGGTTCTAGAGTAACCAAAATCATTATAGCAGGACCGGTTCAACTAGGAAAAGTCTTCAGGCCAATTTCATCAACCTACAGAGTATTTTTTAATACATCATTGGGCGTAATGAGTCAATAGACGACGCGACGGCCGAGATCTTAGAAACCTTAATTCATACGCGTATATATATATATATATATATATATATATATATATATATATATATATTGTCATCCATAGACAAGCTGTGTCGTTGTATCACAACTTTTCAGTGTGGCTAGACACGCAAGACGCTCCAAGCCGGGATAAAAACCCACCTTATTTTACATCGGGCTGATGACATACCTCTAGGCCAAGCCCACGTCAGCACAGGAATTAACGCATATGTATCAAGTTTCGTTTGTTTACGTTTTGTGCTACCGGATATCAGAGTGCTCAATTCGTTAGAAGAGCTTTGCATTACGCGAGTGACAACCGTTATATTCCTTCGCCAGAGTGCTCAACGCCCCGATATATATATATATATATATATATATATATATATATATATATATATATAATTATTATTTGACATCAACCTTTTTGATTATCTTCTCACATCAATCTTAGAAAACCGGAAGAATCTTTGCATAGAATCACTGATACAAAATCTGCATACAGATGAAATTCAATTAATTCCATTAATTCATCCGATAGCTACCAAAAAAACCTGTTAATTTCTTCCTTTGGCAATTTGTTATAAAATCATCCAATTTAATCTTAATTTTTTAAACTACTGCTGTTTATGATTTTATTGGACAATGTGTTCCTAATATATATTTCTCTATAAATAAAAAAAATCCATTTTATTAACAGACTTAGTTTTTGTAATCTACCTTGACAGTAAATTTCCTGTTCGAGGAGAAATATTAAAAAATGTCCATCATATTCAGAAATTCCATTAATTATTTTGAAAGTTTCAATTAGATCGATGTTCATTGTTTTTTCTAGTAAAGTAGTTAATTCTAATCTCATCAATTTATCTCTCTCACTGTAATCGTTTTCTATTTTTATTAGTTTTCTCACTCTTCTTTTTATGCCCTCCAATTTCCATATTTAAATACTTGGGATCCCAACGATTCTATATAAGCTCTAATTAAGGCTTTATATTTTTAAACAACATTTACCTCCCTTGAAACAATATTAAAACAATCCAACTAATTATTCCATTTGCTTGCGTTACAATAGACAAAATATGATAGCTTTAAATGTATCATCAAAGCCAACTCCAAGATCGTATTCGTCATTTACATTTTTGATTTTCCTGTGGCTTAATTCATATTCAGTTTTAATGTTCAAGGGTCCAATATGTTGTAGTAGTAATTTACTAAGATTTTTTTTTCTTAGTTGTGGCACCTAATGAGCCTCAAACTAATTTGTGTAGGTTTGCTAGTCTAACTTGCTAACCATTTACAGCGCCCAAGGCACCGGGATCCAACATGTACTAAATTCCAAAAATCTTCCCAATACGACAATTTAATTTAGATTGACTCAGAAAATTAAAAACAGAATCTTTGTGTCAGAAAAGCAGAATTTTTTTTGCAATCAACATTACTCATAAATAAGTGCACCTCCCCATGAATTTTTTTTTAAATTCTAATCTCATAAAAATTAAGATGTCTGGCTTTTTATAATTTCTAGTGGAGCAATCAAAATGAATATCATTAGGTGATATTTATTACCAAGCTTTACACTATTGAAAGTCTGTAATAAAAAGTTTGATTGCAAAGCAAAATCCTCGATTAAAGACAATTCATATATATCTTTGCAATTTTCTTTCTGGTTACAGACATTTTGTAATTTGATTTTTCACTTTCACTTTATCTTCACTTCGTCCTCCTCCCCACTTTACTTTGCTCACTTCATTATCTACACTTCCTGATCTTCTTTACCTCTTCTTCGTCTTACTTGTTCATTTCCTAATCTTCATTTCCACTTCTTCCCTTTACTCGCATTTCTTCATTATCTACCCTTCCTAATCCTCCCTACTTCGTCTCCATTCTAACTTTTCACTTCTTTATCTTAACTTGCACATCTTTATTTTACTCTCTTCACTTCATTATCTCTTTCTCCTCGTGTTCACTTCTTCATCTTCACTTTACTTTCATCTCTACCTCATCTTCACCTCATCATCTTCACTTCCTCATTTTCACTGTCTCCTCTTTACATTAATCTTCTGACTTCTTATCTTCATTTCCTCGTTTCTATTTCTTCATCTTCACTTCCTCATGTCCCTTTCTAGCACTTCATTTTACGCTCCTCACTTTTCATTTAGCCTTTCTCATCTTCACTTATGGTTTCTTTTTTCCAATTCCCTTTTTACAGCTCTATTTCAACTTATATATTCGCTCTTTTTTATGACTTTTTTTTTTTCGATGATCTTTAACCACTACATTCGACCACTTCCCCACTAATTTAATGCAGTGACAGTTTTCTTCAAACGCTTGCATTGATTATTTAACTGTCGCCATATTTAGGTTTAAAATCACTTCGCTAAAAAAATTCTCTAGTCAGTTTTCGCACCACAGAATTGCTCCCTTAATTCGATATCTTTTTCTTTCTTTTTTCTTTTTTCTTTCTCTTTTTTGTTGTAAGGAAATTACGGATGTAAACTGCTATCTCAAAAAAGAATTTTCCTTATTTTTTTGTTATTTCGTATTGTATGGTTAGGGTTATATATCAACTCCTTGTTGATTATATAATGCGGAAATTTGATTTATTTATAAATTCTTGATTATAACAATGCATATTTTCAATGACTTGCCACCGAACTAAAAAAAAAAAGTCCAAAGAACATAAAGGTAAAGGTGATATCAATTATAATTGCACTTGGAACAACCTCTAAAGACTTGATAAAGGGACCGGAAAAATTAGAAATCAGAGGACGACCTAAGGTAGGCCAGAATACTAAAAAAATTCCTGGAGACTTGAGTAGATTTGCTGTCACTCATGCTTCAGTGAAAGACAAACGCTGGTGAGAAAAACTCGCAAGGAGTAATATAATAATTGTACCCATGATTCAAGCAATTATATAGTTCAAGGGACTATTCTTTTTTAATAATCATTTGATTGTACTCAGTCATATATTTATATATACATATATATATATATATATATATATATATCATCATCATCATCTTTCATCAAGTCGTTCTGATAGCACGGAGTCCCTTGACACTTTCTTGTTTCATCCATCTTTATTGCTCCTGGCAGGTCGACAAAACAGCATCCAGTATCCGCACAGAGCTGGTGTATCTAAGTCCTTGCTGGTCGGTCAACACTGGTGTGTCCATGTATAGGAGTCCATAAGAGAACCTTGCTTACTTCTACAGCATGTCTCGTTCGTATTAACTGGATAGTTTGTAAGAAGGGAGATAAGTAGCCGTGCAGCTGCTGTTTTGTGGGTTGTAGCTAACAGGATTTGTTTAAAACAGCACATGGCATTCTGGTGTAGCTCCTATCGAGCTTTTTCTCCAGACGTTTCCTAAGAGTCCAGGTGGTGCAACAATACAGTAGTATTGAAATGGTCATAATTTGGAAGAAATCCTGTATTGGTTCATCAGAGATCAGATTTCCATATGATCGACATCCCGTCAATAGCAGTTGATGCCTGTTCATAATCTGCAAAGATTACGTACTACGAACGTCAATAAGACCTATGAACGAATAAAAGAATAAAAGAAAATAGTTTCACGTTAAAAAAAAGATAAGAAGCAGACGATATCCCGTAGAAACAATGACGGATGCACACTACGCAGATGATCCAGCGCTTATCGCAAATACCCCCACGCAAGCTGAATCTCGGCTGTACAGTCTAGAGCAAGCAGCAAGAGGCATTACGTGAATGGGAATAAAACAGAGTTTATGTGTTTTAAACGGGAAGGAGTCATCTCCACTCTAAGTGGTAAAACTCTGATATAAGTAAACCAGTTCACATGCATCGGCAACAATATCTCATTCGCTGAAAGTGATATCAAGATACGTATATATATATATATATATATATGTGTGTGTGTGTGTGTGTGTGTGTGTGTGTTGACATTTCAAAATGTTTTCAGAATTATGAATATATCTATATATAATTCTGAAAACGTTTTAAAATTTTGTGGAAAATAATAGTTTTATGAAAAATTGGTCGGAATTTAGTAGAGTTGTCTAGATCATTCACCTTTACACATTGATCATCGAATTACTTCAAACCAGAGGGAATCCCTGTGGTGTAGTGGCTTAAGTGCTGGACGGTGAGATTGTAGTATACGAGTTCGAATTCGAGTCGCAGTGTTAAACTCACTCTCGGACTAATACCCAGGGGAAATGTATGGTCCCCCTTATACTTCCAGTTATGTTTTAAATAGTACCACTTCTTTCGTTCTATAGAGGTGGCATTAGCTTTATATGTCATCGGTTGATATGCCATTAAAACAAGGAAACTGGTACCGAATCGTACAAAACAAGATAAATACACCTATGTACATACGCAACATGCTCCCACAGTCATGAAAAAGGGTGATAAAAAATCGGAATCAATCTAAATCTTATTGCCTACTATTCCTCAGTATAAATAACAGGACAGTTAATTTAAGATGAAGAACCGGAAAAAGCTAACAAAAACTCTATCAGCAAAATTAAAGTTGATGACCTTAGCCGAGGGTGACCTGAAGGCTCCCTTTTCAATAGCTACTACACCGAGGTGTAGGGGAGAGCGATACTCTGTTTGAATTGTATGCTGTCCCATGTAAGTGAGTCGTTGGCTTACAAGCACTGATAGTACGGCGTCCCTTGACTCTAACTCAACGTCCGTCCCTATCGTCCATCGTTCCTTGCTGGTCTTTTAGATTGCATTCAATGTCAGTACAAATCTGATGTATGAAACTTTTTGGTGGTCGGCCAACACTGGCACGTCCATTTGAGAATGTCATTTATGTGTTCGTCCTCACATCCTAACATGTTTTACTTGTCTTAGATTGTTTGGAGACAAATGGGATGGATGAGGCTGTATTTCACATAGTGCTAATACTCTTGGAAAAAGGATGCTTTCAATTATTTTCCCTCTAGTTATGTGTAAATAGAAGGGTAAATCGAGCTATTTAACCTTGGTATAGAAACTGGTCTAGGTGAAGGAAAACTCTGAATTCAAACCTGTTGAACTCCACTTAAAAACTGACCACGTGTTGCATACAATACGAGCAGGCGGGGCATAAATAAATACATGCACATACACAGACATGTAATTCAAACCTGTGGAACTCCACTTAAAAACTGACCACGTGTTGCGTACAATACGAGCAGTCGGGGCATAAATAAATACATGCACACACACAGACATGTAAAAGCATTCGAAAACAGACAGAAACACACATGCTAGCTCACAGTAACATAAACCCACCCAGGCGTATTCGCAACAAAAACGATGACAAATTGTTTTACTAAAATGATTAGATTTTCTCAATCAGATTTATATCTAGAGATTCAAATTAATATAAATGCTATAAATGCTTCGTTTGGGACGAGCAATCTGGGCAAAAAACAAAAATGTTTAAATCGATAATTCTTCAAAGTATCACTTACTTAAATTAAAAGCATTTGTTTGTTTGTTTTTTGTTTTTTGTTTTGCTTTTTTTGTTGTTGTTTTTGACTAGAAAATCTAAAATTCTGTATTGGGAAATATATCGTGCAGTAAAATAGCTACCTAATCATTATTAAACATTGAGAGGGGCACTTTATCGATGACAGATACATTTATATATAAGTAATAAAAATACTTTTAAAGGGACAGACAAACTATTCTTAAATGTTTTTCATATGGAGATAGATAGATAGATAGATAGATAGATTTTAAGTTGGAGGATTTCCGAATTGCACGATTAGACTAAATCTTGCAGCAATATGGCTTCCTTATTGTTTATTGTTTACATTATCAATTCTAAAAATTAATAGACACAATAAGATAGATAGATAGATAGATAGATAGCAAATCTTGAAGGAGATCTAAATTATGTACGGTTAGTTACATCTTGCAGCAACATGCTTTCATTATTATTTACATTATTAATTTATGAATCATTACGAGAGATTTTCTTTAACAGATACAATGATAGATAGATAGATAGATAGATAGATAGATAGATAGATAGATAGATAGATTCAACGGCAATCAAGAAGGGTTTATAGACTGTCGAAATAGTTTAAATCCAGAGGAATTTCCTGAATGAATGAGTGAAGATAAAATAGGAAGAGAAGACGAATATTTTCCAATCGGCCCGGACACTCTCCACACCCCGTCCACCGACCATAGCCCGTTCCAGTCCAACATTCAATAACCGTTATTTTAGTGTCCTAGAAACTCGTAGCCTGCCTCCTTGTGGATGCACCAAACAACGAGGTTGGTAGGATGAGTCACTTTTGAAATCAATGAACAGCAACGTAATATTTAGGCATATGCAATTCTGTTTGTGTTTTCATATTCACAAGGTCAGCGACTTTCAGGAAAGAATGAGAAATGGAGATTCGTAATACTTTTACTCGCCTGTAGAGGGCCAACAGATCTGATTCGATGTAAATGCGCCTAGGGCACGCATCGGTGGTCGTTTCTATGTGTGTGTGTGTGTGTGTGTGTGTGTGTGTGTGTGTGTGTGTAAGCGTGTTCGTATAGATATGTGCATGTCTGTGTGTGCATATTTGCGTTCATGTGAGTGTGCGTGTGCTTACGTATTTCTGTTTCTATGACGGTGTGTGAATCGTGTGACTGTGTGGGTGCGTGTATGCTATTTTGTGCATGGATACGTTAGTGTGTGTGAGTGTGTATATGTATGTGTGTGTATATGTATGTGTGTGTGTGTGTGTGTGTTTATGTCAGAGTGAACGTGTCAACGACTATACGGATATGTTTGTGTATGTGTCTGTCAGTGTGTGTGTACGTGTATCTTACTGTGTATGCGGGTATGTATTTGTGTGTTGTTTATGGTATGTTTATGTTTTCGCCAGAATGTGCGTGTCAACGAGAATGTGAATATGTTAATGTATGTGGCTGTCAGTGTTAATATATACGTGTGTGTGTGAGTGTGTTTGCGTTGTACCTTGTACCTTGTATGTATGTGTGTGTGTACGTGTGTGTGTGCGTGTGTGTGCACGTGTGTGTATTCGAGAGAGCGTCTCTACAAAAATACGAATATGTTTATGCATGTGGATGCAAGTATGAGCACGTAAGTGTGTGGGTGTGTAAGAGAGTGTCTCAACGTGTTTTGGCATCTTTTGTTAAATGGCATATCAACCTTTGTAGGTTATTCAATGCAAAAGCCCTCCTTCTAGAAGAACAGTAGTGGTACTATTTAACCCATAGCTGGGAGGATAAGGAGGTTCTTACCTTTCCCAATGATATCTGTCCGAAAGTGAACGTCATAGCGCGACTGGAGTTCGAACTCGCTTACTACGATCCGCAATCTATCGCTTTATCCGTTACACAACAAATGCGGATATATTTAGATATATGGATGTCTGTGTACGTACGTGCGTATTATGTATGTATTTATGTGTACGTCTGTTGTGTGTGAGTGAGTGTATGTTTGTGTATGCAAGTATATACAAGTATGCGTGTCATTATACGTTTATAAGTGTCTTTATGTGCGCGTCTCTGTGTTTATTTGCGTTTGCGCGATTGTGTGTGCGTGTGCATGTGTATGTTGGCATGCGTGCTTGTGTTTGTGTGATAGTATGGTTTTACGAGAGATTGTACGTATCTGTGCGAGTTCTGGTATTTTGTTTGTGTATGGGTGTGCCACTTTGTGTGTGGGTGTGTCGCTGGGTGTGTGCATCTGTGTGACAGGGCACATATGTTTATGCGTTTGTACCTGTGTGTTTGGTTTGGCTTGGTTTCTTTGTTAAATGGCATCTCAACTTTCGTAGGTTATTTGATGACAAAGTCGTCCATGTTGAAGGACAGTTGTGGTGCAATTAAAACCATAGATAGGAGGATTAGAGGGTTCATAGCATTCTCACTGGTATTTGTCTGAAAGTACATGTAATAACACGCCAAGAGTTGGAACTCTTTTACAACGAAGTCGCAAATCCACTACGCCTCCCGTTGTTTTTTTGTGTGCCTGTTTATATGTTTGTGTCTGCGTACATGATTGTATGTGTGCACGTGAATACGCATATTTACCTTTTTACATCAATACGTGTGTATGTCTGTGAATGAAGTTCTCGAGTTTTCAAGATTCGACGTGAGTATGATGTCCGTCTGGAAATTAGCCAGCTATTTGATATGTAAAAAAAATAGCTTTGGGAATTGGTGACTTAGTCCTCTTCAAAGTACTTAACCGTGCGTCCGTTGTATTTTTCATAATAGTTTTTGCAAACTGTTATCAAAGACCATTAATATTAATTTTGAATATTTTCTTTCGTGTAAAATTTTCGCTTTAGTTCATTTTTTTATCGCAACTCACTCGGGATATGAATCTTTAACAATGAGATAAGACCATCCCGAGTAAGTTATGAAAATACGATGAAAATGTACATTCTTTCTATTGTCCAGATAAGAATAAATTTCAGTCATTTGCAGCATTTTAACTGGACATTTTAAGTATCAAGCTTACAAATCGGCAATCGGTTATTTCTCGTTACTTTCTTAGTGACTGAGAGAGAGAAAGCCCAAAGGAATATGGCCGATGGTTGAATTGTAACTCATCGAAAACATTATTTTATGATTTAACTGTTCAATGAGACAAAAGACAGAAACTTACACCTCTCTGAATGCTGAGAGTATCTATTACATTTCTATTTGCTTTTTTTTTTTACATTAGAATAAAATTAATGCAAGTTTTTATGTATGGTTTATTCTGTACACGCACTGAAATCAAAAGGAATGATAAAATAATATTCCACAATATTTTACCGAAGAATAAATAAATGTCTGAAAAATCATTTTGAAGGATCGCCATCAGCTCCCACATCGGGTTTTCCTTAATCGTATCTACGCCCTTTCAATTGTGATTTTAGCTTTGGCAAAATCCATTAGATGGGAGAAAATCTAGGATGTGTAGTATAAACTGACGAATGTGGATGATTTGAAAAAAAAAAGCACTAATTAAGATGACAAGTGTGACGCGAAATTGACTAAGGGTTCCCAAAACGGGACTTTATTTTCGCACGTGTGAAGACGGGGCAGGTTGGCACTTGATCCCCTACAGAATAAGTCCTGTTCAGAGTTCTTCTCTCAGGCATATAAGAACTGGCATATTACGTGAGGGAATAATTTAGGGCCAGACTGACCACCGCTGGCAAAGGGGTTCCAAATTTCACACTATCACACACCCACCAGGCCGCTAAACTTCTTTCCCTTAGATAACAGAAGAATACGGGCCTATAGGTCTTAGTCGTAATAATATTAATATTGTAGTAGTCGGCAACTCCGGTTTCCCGTGTGATACTTTAGGAATTAATAGGACAATTCCAAGCAAGATAACATAAGGTGAATAGAAGCTGGAAAGAAAGCATGAAGTAACAACATAGACCACATGGTAAAATGAAAATACATAAATTCCTTTACTACTTATATATACACGTTCAGAGTGTCAAAAACATATAATTGGACAGTCCATGAATATAAATGTCTTTTCTGACTTTTGTCCTTCTTCAAATTGAGAGAGAGAGAGAGTGGTAAACGAAATTTGGGTATAAAGGAAAAATGTCCCCAAAGTTACTTATCTTATTTTCGACGGGGTTCCACTGGAGAATTTTCTTCTTTCACGGGCTACTAGACTTTGTTCTGTTTTTAGTACTGGCTTGAGGGACTCGGGTCTCTCATGTCTCAGTTAATCTTTTTGTCTTCAGCCCGGAGTAAAATGGCTATGGTCCGTCTGCCACGAGCCTTGCTCAAAAAACTGACTTCTTACTATTTACTTCCGCTGAGGGGAAGGGAGCCCCACTTCCGTTTTGGGTCCCAGCCAATCATTTGGCTTCTCTCTCTTTCCCCTTCCGATGTCCGGCGACCTGAGGTCACTAAGTGCGAACACCTGGTCTCCCCTGCGTGACCCACATTCTCTCTTAACGGTCACTTTTTGACTGCCAGATAGTGCTGATTCACCACGGGAGAATAGTATCAGTCTTACCTCTTCGTCTCCGTGAGCTATCACGTGACAACAAGAATGTACTCTCACGATCACTAACCATTTTGTGGTTTTATTCTTAACAAGTAGGTAGTGCATTTTTAGTGAGTATGATTCTCACTGGATACTCGAACCTTGGGCTAAAATAAAGTAAGCTTCGTAAACTGTGCTCAGTAGTTTTTTGGAGTACATCTGTAACACATTCATGGGTGTTTCAGTGCCAATTAGTAATTCCACGAAATAATGTCTTTTCACACATGAGCGGTAAGGTCCCCTCTAATCTGTTGTCACGTTACTTCAAGCGTATGGGGGAGCCTTAGCGTAATGGTTATCGTCATAGGAAATAGTATCGACAATCCGCGTTCAAAACCTGGGCGAAGCTGTTTGCGTTTCAGTTCACGTTACTGCCATTGGCAAAGGCATGAATTCATTTTCTCCTCCAACCTCCCAACTATAGGTGAATAGAAAAGCAGTCTGTATTCTCAAGCCTTACTAAAGCAACAAGTTTAGCAGAAGAAAAACCCGGCATTCATTCTTGCAATACTCCGCTCAAAAATTGACCTTGTGTCACATCCTGTTCGTGGCAGAGGAATTAGGTAAATCCATTCTTCCAGGCCGCTTAACTGATTCTTGAGATGTTTAAAATGGCACGATAGATTTCATATGAATGTTTGCTTTCGTAGGTATACAGCTGAGAACTGAACCCCCTTGTGATATAAAAGTCGTATATTTTGGCCTATAGTGCGTGTTTGGGGATTGGTATTTGTACGAACGTAGATCCTTGCAAAAGTGTATGTGTATCTTGTCGCTATCAAAAGACGGGTGATATTTTAAACAATACTTGTTTTTCTTTTTCCGAAATGCGTTTGCACGCGTGTATGAACCTACTTTGACCCCCGAATTAGTTTCCTGCGTCAGTCGGAAGATTCAGCCTTATCATTAAATGACTATAAAGATTTTTGACATGGCATGGCAGTTCAGAGATAATCGAGATTTTTAAAAAAGACGAAACCAAATATTTCAACGAAATAAATCTGATTTTATTTTAGCAAGATTTTGGAAATACAGAAATATAGATATGGCATAAATACATAAGAACCGGCTCATTGACCTAGTGGGTAAAGTGTTCGCCAATGGTCCGGGAGACCTGGGTTCAATCCCAGGTCGTGTCATTCCAAAGACTCTAAAAATGGTACTTGATACCTCCTTGCTTAACACTCAGCAATATAAGGTACGTGTCAAGGGTAAAGTAGAGCAATCCAGGGAAAGGAGTAGCGCCCTTCCCTACACCTCGGTATAGTAGCTATTGAACAGGGAAAGCCTTCTGGTCGCCCTCGACAACGGTTGCCAACTTTACTTATAAATACATAAAAGAATTAACATCAGTGTCTTATTGATTTTAACGGCATGTCAACCCGTCTAGGGTTATTTTAGACCTAGAGTTTAGGGAATTGCATTCATTATACGTTCATATTTACATTTTTGTGTTGTCGTTGTTTCTAACGGGTTTTTACGCGATTCAATCAAATACGAATTATTTTTTAAACCGATCTATTTGACCCGTAAATGGGACCCTAACATCTACTACTAATACTCCGAATTACAGGAAATAATGGTAATCCAGAACTGGAACCTCGGCACCAGATTCATTTTTTCAAGAGAGGAATCTTACCCTTCTGTAAGGGACATCGTCAGCTCAGCCGACATGGCAATATCATTCTCTATGTTTATTTGCTTTTCTTTTTCTTTTTGTTTTTAGTGGGGGGTTGTTTTTTTAAAGAAATGCATGTGTTCGAGGTATATCCGGAGGTGAGATTTCAATCCAGCGAGTGTGCAGTGGTCCATTCATTCTATTACCTCCACATTTACACCACCTCGAAGCGGTCGTACCTGTTAGCGTCACATCTGTTGGTCCAATGATCAGTTTGTGATAAGGATTAAAATAATTTTTGAACAACATTAATACATTAGCTCTTAAAACGTTGATATTGCAACTAAATATAAGATTTCAACCAAACGTTCACGCTGCAGTTAGATATGAAAGGACTGCATGTTTAAAATGGATGTCAAAATATTTTTTTACCAAAAATAATTGGGGGGGACAATAGTTAAACTGACTTCGGCATAAAATGAACCAACAAGAGTTGATATGCAATAAAACCAAGAAACCAACCAATATATATATACTTATCTTTCTCACTGTAAAACATAAATAAACTAGCAGAGGTACCACCTGTTGCCCAGTTAAAAGATTAAATGTGTTAATGAAATTATTCTCATGTATAGTTTGGAAACATTCTTTGTATATTGAAATATACACTTGATATAAAAACACGAGAAAGAAAGTTCAAATCATGTTTTTAAAACCTTATTACTTTCTTTGAGCCTCTTAATGTATAATATTTCTTGTTCTGTCAACTTTTATATATATTTCCACTAGTAAAAATTATAGAATTAGCTCAAATAGAGAACGTTTACTTCGATCTTTTATTTAGCAGTAAATAAACTAATAACAGATGAAATTTTTTTTTCTTCTATTGCTGAACATTTTGACTTCATATCATATTCCTTAAACAAACTTGATTAAATTATTTAAATTAATGGTAAACATTTTTCCGTGTCCTACCGATGAAAATATTATGGAATAACCAAATATTAAGAAAAAAATTATGGAATTCGTGAATAAAAAATTAGAACAAATACAAAGCTGCGTCAACTGAAGATTTTATGACAGGCTTAATTCTTACACATATGGATTCCACTAATTAAAAAATATTATTTATCAAAGTTGTTCCGACTTTCCCGAGAGGTACCTACTAGATTTTCTTTGGTGGATGGAGCCTTTTCATGAAACTTTCTTTTTAAATTTCCACCGTTACTTTTCAATTGGATTTACATACGGACAGTTCGCTGACACTGTCATTGGTTTTATTTGGCTTTCCTGAAGAAAAGCTTTAATCCTCTATGCATTTTGCGCGATACATAGTCATCTTGAAGAATTACTTCATATCACTAAAGTATAATTCTATAGATGTAAAGTGAAAATATCCAAAATTTTAATGTTCACTTGTGTATTGATTGTTGAGGTAATGATTGATTATCTCCCTTGACCCTTTACATGAAATGCAACCATATATAAAATAACTAGGAAAATTTACTTGTTTCCTTCAGGCAATTATATGTCTAAGTTTCGTTTGAACGATACCAGACAAATGCTCCTGGGTTATTTGCCTTGGTCAAAGCTGATTCTTGACTCATCACTAAATATCAATTTCAACCCTAGTAGTATCCCTTTTCTCTACTTTAACCTCATTTTTTTCAGTTTGTGTGTTAGTGCTGATTTTCGTTTGGATTTTCTATAGCTAAATCTTAATTCATTCAACTGATTCTTACAGTTTTATCCTAAACAATGACCCCTGTTTCAACCGATCTGTTTTTCATTTGTTTCGTTTTATATTTTCTGTTTTGAAGGCACATTGGTTGAGTTTTCTATCTTGTCTTTCGTCATTTCATTTCTTTAATATTCATACAACATTTTTACACTCAGCTGATGAGAAAAAAAAACAACATCTTTCGCCACCCTCCACTGTAGATTGCCTTCTGTAACGTTACTAATATCGAGGCGAATGCTGAAAACATGTCGGGACGCCGAGAAGGTATTTTTCGTATTCTTCCTCGCTCACGGTTGTCGCTTTTCGAATTCAGCGCTCTTAATTGTAGACTGATTTGTATATCCTAACTTTTACTGGTATTTTTAAGAATTAAAATTACAATGTCATTCCGTATTTTTCCTCAATATTTAGTTATTCCATATTTTCCTCTAAATGGATTAGAAAAAATTTCACCATTAATTTAAATAATTTATTCAAATTTATTTAAGGTATATTTAATGAAGTCAGAATGTTCAGGTGAAAAAAAAAACTCTGTTGTTTTTCAGATCTTTTATTAGTTGATTTACTGCTAAATGTAAAAAAAATAATCTCAATGAAAATCCTTTAGGAGTGCAAATTCCTTCATTTTTATTACGGGGAGAATATAATTCTTTTTTCAGCCATGTAACTGACCTTAGGAAAAGCATCGTTCCACCATTTTTTCAGGCAAAACATTTTTGTACGTTGTATGACAGTTTCAAATAAAATTGGAACCAACAGGTACGAAAGTCTAAATTAATCCAAGTAATAGTTTTTCATATTTCATTTAACTTGAAAGTAAATTTTAATTACGTCGAAGCGTCCTACATCCGAGAGCTCATACAAAAATTTTAGGGTCTTTTTATATTACTTAACGATTTCATATAGTTTTATATATTTTGCTATCTGTTCTCTTCCACTGACGAACCCAGTCGGTTTGAGCCGCTGTAGAATACACCGACGGCATTTCCCAAACGAGTATTTTGTGGCCCAGTCGGCCAGGGGCTGCAGTAGAATATACCGACAGCATTTCCGCAGAAAGGTAAGACTCCCCCAACGAGTGTCCTGTGGCCTAGTCGGTTGGGGGTGCTGTAGAATATACCGAATGCATCTCTGCAGGGGTGTAAGACACCCCCAACGTCTGTCCTGTATTTGATACAAAACAATCTGGCGGAAGCATTGGGGATTGAGGAGTACCTTTCACTGCCGTTGCTCCCAGGTCCACGCGTTTAAATGTTCTATATCATTTTATATATATTTTGCCATCAGTTTTCTTCCTGTGACGAGCCCAGATAGCTGGAGCTATTGAATACACCGACTGCATCTCTGCAGAGGGTAAGTCCCACCCCAAACGAGTGTCCTAGATATGATACTCAAAAATCTGATGGTGTGGCTTCAGCATTACCGGAGTATTTGGGAATGAGGAGTACCCCTTCTCTGCTATCACTCCTTCGTCACTCTTACCCGGAGTGGTAGCACCTGATAGGGTTCTATCAATTGATCAAACAGAACAGTTTGACATTTAAACTAAGTGCAAACAAATGACGTATGCTAAATTAAATTCTTTTTGATAGAACTGCTTGACGATTTAACTGTGGATAAACAAATGACTGATGTTTAATTGAATTGTTACTGATACATAGCAATACTTAAAACCATCTGTGTGCAAAAGAATGTGCTTAGACTCATTCAAAAACGTTATCAAAAATGTGTTTACAAATCATATATATATTTAATATATATGTATAAAGAGGATTTGGCATTAAATAACCTACAATGTTTGATATGCTATAAAACCAAACCAATCCTCCAGCGAATTCAAATGACCTTGTAGATCAACATCGCATAATCTACGTTTAAACTTGAGATCAAGTCAATATTTTAATTCACTAAGCTTTGCTTAGTTTTGGTACAAGGCTGGGTGTATGAAGTGCCCAGTGAAACTCTTACTCACTAAAAATGGTTTGCTGGTTTAGTTTGCTAACTATCACACCACCCGAGACGCCCAGGTCAAATCAATATTTATTCAAAGAATACAGGCACGATCTTAATAAATTATGTTCACAGAAGAATTTTTTTCTTTTACCTGATTATTGTAATAAACTTTTTATTCTTCTATATTTATTTTCTCACTGTAAAATACAAATAAACAAACAGGGCAACCATCTTTTTCTCGTGAAAAAAGATAAGATACAAAAAGTTTTGATGAAAGAATTCTTATATATATATATATATATAAGAATTCTTTCATTAAAAGTCTGATAAAATTGTATACCCCCCATAAGATATTCAAGTATCTCAAGACCAGGTACAATCATGAAATTATTGCTGAATTGAATAACATTCAGGTGTTAAGCAAAATTTGTGCCAACAAGTACACAATATCTTTTCTTAAATCTTGCCTAGGTAGTAAAGTTTGTCCTTTGGATATTTTATTTAATATTAGAAGAGCCAAGCTGCTACTTGGACATAAGATTGAGACTGTATTCATACAGAACTTACTTGGTAAATTAACAAACCTACAATGCAACCGCATAGAACCCAAAATTGACACCACACAAATTTTGACGATCCGTCGAATTCTTGAGGGTGTACGCGCAAAAAACAACCTACAGGCAACAATATTATTTGTCGACTTTACTAAGGCCTTTGATTCAATTTATCAGAGGAAAGATGGAGCAAACCCATAACGCATACGGCCTACCAGAAGAAACAGTCGCAGTCATTATGATGCTCTATAGAAACACTAAGGTAAAAGTCCGTTCTCCTGATGGAGACAGACTACTTCGATATTGTAGCAGGTGAACTGCAAGGAGACACATTAGCCCCATACCTCTTTATAATCTGTCTACGTGCGCAGAACATCGATTAATAAAATCAAAGAAAACGGCTTCAAGCTGACAAAGAAAAGACGTAGAAGGTACCCCGCAAAAAACAATTATCGACGCCGACTACGCCGGTGACATAGAACTTCTGGCAGATGCACCCGCACAAGCCGAAACCCTGCAACATAGTCTGAAACGAGCCGCTGCAGGCATCAGCCTCCATGTCAACGCGCACAAGACGGAATATATGTGCCTCAGTCAAACAAGCGACATCTCCACACTAAAAGGTAGCGCACTGAAACTGGTTGACAAGTTCACCTACCTAGGGAGCAGTATCTCATCAACCGAAAAAGACATCGATGCGCGACTAGCAAAGGCATGGACAGCTATCGATAGACTATCGGTCGTAAGGAAGTCAGATCTTCCAAGCAGCGGTAGTACCGACTCTGCTATATGGATGCACCACGTGGACTCTAACAAAACGTATGGATAAGAAGCTTAACGGCAATTACACGAGAATGCTGCGAACAATATTGAACAAGTCCTGGAGACAGCACCCCACAAAAGAGCCACTGTACGGCCACCTGCCATCCATCACAAAAACTATCAAAGTTAGACGAACCAGATACGCGGGACACTGCTGGGGAAGTAGGAACGAATTCGTGAGTGATGTACACCTGTAGAGCACTTCACATAGACGAGCAAAGGCAGGACGTCCAGTTCTAATATACATACAGCAGCTCTGTGACGATACTGGATGTAGCCCGGAAGACCTGCCTGGAGCAATGGACGACAGGGAGGGATGTCGTGAGAGGGTCAGAAATGCCCATGCTGATAGCGCGACATGATGATGATGATATATGACAAAATTACGTAAACGCAGAGTTGGCGTTCAAGTTTCCTGATAAGAGTCTTTGTTTCAGGTTGGAATTGGTGGATGAATTTACCAAATTTGTTCTGAGCACTTTCGGACCATTATATATAAATATTGTGACGTGGCATTAAATATTTATCCCTGGACGGGAGTTTTTTTTTCGCACATGTGAAGACTTATTCTGCGAGGGATCAAGTGCCAGACTGACCCGTCTGGCACTTGATCCCTCGCAGAATAAGTTCCAGTTAAGATTCCCTTTTTTGGGCGTAGGGGAACTGGCAGATTATGTGGGGGTTAATTCGGGGCTAGACTGACCGCCGCTGGCAAGGGGTTTCCATTTTTCACGTTACACACACACACACACACACACCAGGCCACTACCTCTTCCTACCCCAAGGATGATGGAAGATATGGGCCCCTGGGTTTAGATATAATAATATTATTTATTGCAGTCGACAATTCCAGTTTCCCGTGTAATATTTTTAAAAGGCGAATAGAACAATTTAACGAGAATAAATTGAGGCGAGTGAAGCTGAAAAGGAACATGCAAAAGTCAACTTGATAGGCAGACAACCCAATGAATAAATTTCAACACGAGGAGAGATATAAAATATAACAAGGTTTTTAATACATGCGGACACACATATTTAACGTGTCGGCTATATTATCAGCGGATAATATCAAATATAAAAATGTCTTTCTTCCTTATTCTTTTCTTTCTTCCTTCTTTAAATTGAGAGAGAATGTAATTTCAATACTTAGGAAGGGTGGAGGGAGAAAAGTCTTAAGGTTTACTTAGCTTTTTGACGGGTCCCTTCTGAGAGTATTTTCTCTTTTACGGGCTAGCAGGATTTTATATAGCTTGGCTTGAAGGTGTCTGTCATCATCTTGTCCAAGATTCTTTCCGCTTTTCCCCGGGAATTTCGGCGGCAGTTTCATTTCATCTTATCGCATCAACTGCTGTCCTGAAAACCCCGGCTCTGCTTCTTCGCCCGGAGTTTGGCATGAGATTCGCCCGTCTGTTCACGGCGACCTCTGTTCACTAAACTAATTTCTTTCTTTTCTATTTCCGCTGACGAAAAGGATGCTACTTCCGTTTTAGGGTTCTGACCAATCATTTAGCCTCTTTCTTCTTCCTTCACCCTGTCAGGCGATTCAGTCGGACTACTATATGTCCCTATACCCACTTCTTTATCCATCCGGTCACAGAATGCAAACATCTGTTGGCTTTCATTCTGACCTGGATTTGTTACTTCGGCCGCGAGGAATTGACCTACATTCCTTATTCCTCTTTTTAACACTCAGTCTTTGGCGGCCTGTTAATTTAAACACGGAAGGGTAAGGGAAATTTCTTATTTCTCTCCTCTCAGTGGTAGACCACGTGACAATATATATATATATATAAACAAGATTCTATTGATAGAAATATTAAAAAGACATAAAAGTTCCTTTGGCATAGAGGTTAACTGACGAGACTGATATATCGTAGTGAGTTCGAATACCAGTCATGCTACGACGTTCACTTTCTGTCAAATA
Source organism: Sepioteuthis lessoniana (assembly GCA_963585895.1). Taxonomy (NCBI): domain Eukaryota; kingdom Metazoa; phylum Mollusca; class Cephalopoda; order Myopsida; family Loliginidae; genus Sepioteuthis; species Sepioteuthis lessoniana. Next base: position 81,699,743 of record OY757934.1, read on the forward strand.
CCGAAAGGCATGAGCCCCCTTATCCCTCCAGCATCTGTAAAATAGTACTACTTCTGGTCTTGTAAACGGTTGGCTTTGCAATCAAATAACCCACGAATGTTGATATGCCATTAATCAAAGAAACGAATCCAAACCTAAAAGGACTTAAAGATTCAACAAAATGTTCTCAATACATTCTATCCTGAAAAATATGCTGCAACACAGAAAAAACATTGTTGTGATCCTAATCTAAAATTAATATATCTATATATATTAGAAATATGGAGTGTTTGCGTTTATTATTAATCTCCGAGTTCGACTTCGCAAACAAAATTCAACAAAAAGCTTCAATTATAATCATTTCTGTTTGCATTATCGAATTATTTTTATGAATGTCATCATTCAAGAATTGTGCAAATGATAATTGAGTGGGGAGATCCTTTGGCACAAGGGTTAACGTACGGGATGGCCGTATCGAAGCAAGTGAGTTCAAACTCCATTGACGCTCTCACGTTCACTTTTGAACTAATACCCTTTGAAAAGGTATAAACCCTTCCCCATCTCGTTTTTCTTTTATGAAGATGGCTTCGGCATAAAAGTTAATATGCCATTAAACAAAGAAAGTTAATATGCCATTAAACAAAGTTAATATGCCATTAAACAAAGAAAGTTGATATGCCATTAAACAAAGAAACTGAACCAAACGACAAAAAATAATTAACGAATTAAACTTAGATGGAGAGAACTGGAGAACAGATGAAGAATCGAGACCATCCAGACCATAGAACTGTTAAAATCAGCTGAAAGACTTTGAGGGGATGTGGAGACCAGTGGATTCTTGCAGTCTGAATAGATAAAAAATCACAGATTTGGAAAAGCTTATAGCATTAAATCATAATAATTTCTATCAACTTTATTCGATTATTTAGGTTATAGTCATCATTCAAGAATTATGATAATTATTAACGAATTCATTTGAAATTTTAAAAAGGTAAAATAAAAAATAAATGATAAAAAAAATAGATTGAATAAAATAATTATTACGAGCAAAAATGTTAAAAGCGCTATGCATATTGGCTTGTTTTCTTTTATAGCAAAATGGCAGCACCTAGCTGAACATGGTTTTCACACAAATTTTCTCTATATTTCCTCGGCATGTGCCGGTGAAATTAAAGATTATTAACCGTAATTAAAGTTTACATTAAACCATACCACTACCTCGCAAATATCAACCGATTTTTTTGCCTAATATTTGTAGATACAATTCACCTTCGAGAGCAACTTTCAAAACCACATTTTGAAATTCGAAAACGTCGACATCACTGAATTATAATAATTTATTGCCAAAATATAATATCAAAATATATAATAATTATCATCAAATTCTTTAAATTAACCGAATTATTCACAACTATGACAATAATTAATGAATTCAACTGAAACAATATATATATATATATATATATATATATATATACATACAAATATATATATATATATATATATATATATATATATATATATATATATATAATTTTATGTGTATCACGCACCCCTAACTTTGGAAAAAAAATTCATGAATAACCAGCATTAACATTTTAGAATTTGTAGTAGGTAAATTTAACTTGAATTTAGCCTTTCTTCAACTTCTTATTGATTCGTACTGACTATAAAAAAAAGAATTTGTATAATTTACATTTTGTGTTAAAACAACAAATTTACACGATATTTAAGGCAAACACATAAACATGTTCACGCAAAAACCTCGCAGCGAAAATATGTTGATAGTTGAAGATTAAAAATTATAAACAAACTCACCTTCGCTGTAATGAAGTAAAACACATTAGTTTGGACTACAGTTCTATGTATTTACCTAACCCCTCCGCACGAGCAAGATGTGTCACAAAGAGAACTTTAAAGCGGAGTGTAACAGGTTTTAATTCAGTTTTCCTACCCCTAAACCAGTTCCAATAACGTTAAAAGCCCCCATCAACCCGATTATTTTCCGAGGAGGGTCTTTACCACTCGGCGGAGATGTTAGTGGTGAGTACAACAGCCCCAGACAACTTGGCTGTAAATTCATTAAATCTCCCAAAATTGTTGTACGAAATATAAAATGAATAATCGGTTAACTCTAATGAATAAAGATGTTTTAGATTTTGAACAGAATAACATTTATTAGGGTAAAAGCGTGGCATATTTCACTTCTTAGGAATACACGTCACTGTTGACTAGTTTCTTTTGAAAATATCTAGATTTTCTTTCGCAATAGTTCCAACCAAATTACTGAATTCGGCAACTTAGGAATAGCAGATACAATAAACAGTTTTTCAATTAAAACTTTTTAATATTTCTTAAAATAAATTCACAGGCTCAATACTGGAAAATAATATTTAATATAAGTCATTATTGACAACAAATTAATAAATCTCTGGTATAATTCTAATATAAAATTCTGTTCGTTTTCTCGCTCTGTTATCAGGGCTTATGCGTTGACTGTATCGCTTGCTGAGATATAAGAACCTACAAAAAATAGTGATTTGCCTATGACACTAAACTGCATCTGATGGTGAAACTCCAATTCTGGAGATCTGTGAAGCGAGAAGTAAACTCTTCCATGCTCTTACTCCCAGATGCACTCTGACCTGGAGTGGTAGTACTTGTTAGAGTCCTACCAACGGATTGAAGAGATATTGAAAAATTATTAGTATTCGATGGGACTGTGTGCAAAAAAAAACTTAAAAAATAACTTCAAAAATATAAATATGCACGTGCGATGAATGCAAATCCCAAACTTCAAGATTTGGGAATAAAATAACCCTTGACAGTTTGATATACAGTTAGAATCAATCAGTCATCTTTGCTTGCTTACATGCTACATGTAGACTCATAGATTAATGTAGCAATTTTGATGAAACTTGCAATGTAAACAATCTTAATTTCAAACACTTTTTAAAGTTCTTAGGAGTCAGTCTTTCATTTAGGCCTTAGGGTGCTTGTAACATTTTCGCTGAGAAAGATCTAATTTGCACAGGAACTAAATTAAATTTGTATTAGCAGAAAAATGCAGGAGAGGTATATCCCTACCCCAAGAATTGAGTCCCAGATATTTTTAAGTCGAATAATTAGAAAGGATTCATTAATACAAAATGCAAACTGGTATAACGCAAGCGAGGAAATCTGAAGTCTAATTTTATCCAGGCAGCAGATTATAAAAAAACTTATGGCGAACCGCTTTACTCCTGAGGGTGTACATTTTTAGTGGGTTTTTTTAATGTAATAAAACATTGATAGATGAAATATCTCAATTATATATCATTACTTAATACGACATAGTCTTCATTCTTGATAAGATGAAAGACAATATCTTTTGAAAAATTGATAATCTTTACTCAAACTTGTCTTAATAAAAAAAATTCTGTTTAAATAATCAACACTTAATGAGTTGAATATTTTAAATTTATGTTTGAATTTTGTAATGATTTTAGCTATCTTTCTTTTAGAAGTATGAGTTCAAAGTCATATTTTAATATGCTTAGCAACAAACGTGCTTACTTGGCAAAATAATCGTCCAAAGAACTTGTAAACTAAATGTTCTTCAAGATAATATTTTTATCCCAACCAATGCCGATACTTCTGATAGTAACTTAACAAAGAGTCATACATTCAGTACTTTCATATTGTTCACTAATCTTCATCGGTTTAATTGATCACTGGAACATATTGGCGTTAATCCTGACGCTCCAACCAGATGCCAAAATAAACAAGAAATAATCCGTAAGCTCCAACTAAATGCTGAGGTTATTAAGTGCTTATCCTGACAATAAAAAAAATGCTGAGATTATTAAGTGTTAATTCTGACACTCCAACGAAATGCCGAGATTATTATGTAATAATCCTGACGCTGTAATGAAATGCCGAGATTAATAAACTGTAATCCGGACAATCCAACAAAATTCAAAATGTCGAGATAAATAAAGGTTACCCCAGAAGTTCGTACAAAATGCTGAGATAACTAAGTGCTAATCCGGAAGCTCCAACAATATCTAAAGATTAAATGTCGTAATTCAGAAACTCCAACAAAATGCCGAGATTAATAAATATTAATCCTGATAATTCAACAGAATACCAAGTATAATAAATGGTGATCCTGTCACTTAAAGACTATCTTCCTCTTTTTGAAAGATTTTATTCAGAATTTCCTTCCATTAGAACGTAATTACATCTAATTCCTTGTTTTCTATATACTTTTATACCTCACTTTACGGATTCAGACTTTAAGATAATGAAAAATGTCTGAATAGCAATGAAGGATTATGAAATGAACAGGAGAATAGAAAGTGTATATAAAGACTCAAAACCGTTTAATCAGCGTTCTTATTTTGAAAATAAGAACGCGGAATCTACGCTTACAAGTCTTTCTTTATATAAACTTTCTTTTATCCAGTTATTTTAATAAATATCCATCGCTTTTCAAGCATATTTGTCTCTAATATCCCTGTTATTAAGCAGGGACTAGTCATAGTGTACAGTGGTCGTTGTTCAGGTCGCATTCTTTCGTAGTTCATTCGTATTTTTTCCGTGACAATTCGGTGATCGGAGGACAAACCCTCGAATGATGAGTAAGTCTCGCAATTCAATGCGCTATTATTCCATTTTTTGTTTATAAAGACGTAGTCTATCTGTGCTTTAGTATTGTTTGCGTAGGTGTTGATCCATAGATTTCCCTCACTTTTTTGATAGTTTGTATTTAGGCATGTTAATCCATTTTCTATCGTGAAATCTGTTAGATGTTGTCCATTTCTGTTTGACGAGTTGTGTTGGCTGAATTTGTGGTTTCCGTTCTTTCCAATTTGGGCATTCATGTCTCTGCCTATGATGAGAACGTTGTTTTTCGGGATGCTACGAACAAGAGATGATAACTCATCATAGAAGGCGATGGGTTCAATTTCTTCCCTAACATTGGTAGGGCTGTAGCAAGAGATGATCAGCTTCTTATAGGAGCAGCTTTTCGCTGATTCAGTTGTCGGGTCTCACTTCGGCCGGCCGTGCTGGCTGCGGCGCGGATCTGGCCGGGTGTGTCTCGATAGCTGGATTTTTCCAACGGCCTCAGGGGTCCTTCCACCCAGGCTATTACCCACTTCGGGGGGGGTTGATCGCCCGGCACCTGAGGCACCCTTAATAAGGGGAATGCCGACGGGGCCGTAGGCATTTTTAGGAAATACCGGGCGCGTGTGGGCAACGCCCTGCGCCCAGACCCACCAAAAAAGGCCTTGTGCCACACTTTCACGTTCGGTGGGGCGTGGAACAAATACCGTAGCAAGAGATGACCGTTGCGCTGGTGTTGCGATTAAAAGTAGCTACCATCTTCCTAGGGTGTATTTTCTCTATTCTATTTAATGATTTTAGGGCTCGGGGTCCTATAAGCATACCTACACCCCTTATCGTGGCATGGTGATGCAGTGGTTAGCGTCCATTCATTGCCCGAATCGTGATATCCTCGCTATGCGTGTATCTGTGTTCTTGAATGCATATTAAGTCTATGTTATGATGTATGGCCGAGGCAATCAACTCCGGTAGTTGTGTTATTTCATTTAAGGTTCTAGCGTTGAATGTCGCTATTTGTATTGTTCGTTTGCATTTTATTAATTTTTAGTTGAGCTCTAGAGCTGATTTTTTGAAGACTGAGGCCATGGCTCCAACTTTAGCAGGACGCGCCCCTTTTTCCACCCACACGAAGAGCGATGCAGTTTGGACATGTGGTTTAAGTGTGGGTCATGATAATATTTCGATAGCTTATTTTATTCTCATCTACCGAAGCCGCCCTTATAGATGTGCATCAATAGTTCCCTGATCGAACTAATTGATCCTGACCATTGAACCGTAGGGTTCATGCGCCTAGGACCTGGTTAGGCATTGCATTGAGCCGTCTGAGGATTTTATCCGCTTGCCGTTACGTCCACCATACTGCTTCCCATGGCTTTCGAAAAAAATGCTTTTTTCTTCTTACTCTCTTCCGTTTTTCATTATTAAGTTTTAACTTAGTTAATGTCCACGACTACCTTTCTTTAAAATTCATTAAAGTGTTTTTAATGCTTCTTAGTATCCTTATAGGCATTCTATTTTACGTTAACATCGGTTTTTAGGTTCTAATAAAGTCCAATTGTGTTAACTTCTCTTGCTCAGGTTTAGTTTTAATTTTGAATTACAGTAAAATTGTCTTTGCATTTAACACACAGATAGTATACAGCAGTAACTTTACAAAGAAAAAATTAAATAAAATCATTCATGCAATTTAAATGACAATATAGTAAAAGGACGATATATTACGAACCAGTTTTTGGACTCTTTGAGTGGACACACTTACTATTTCCTAATTTAGTTTAACATGGTCTGTCTCGTATAATTTTATAAACATTTATACGGAAGTTTGTCAGTCTACTGCTTGAAGGGGGGAAGGGTCATTTAGTTATTCGTTACTAAAAGTAAAATTTAAGTTCGCGACTGTAGATGAGGGCGACCAGAAGGTTCCCTTTTCAATAGCTGCTACATCGAGGTGTTGGAGAGGGCGCTACTCTTTTCCCTGGATTGCTCCACTTTACCCTTGATATGTGCCTTATATTGCTGAGTGTTAAGTAAGGAGGTATCAAGTACCATTTTTAAAGTCTTTGGTATGACGCGATCTGGGATTGAATCATGGTCTCCCGACCCATTGGAGAACACTGTACCCACGAGGCCAATGAGCCGGTTAAATTCGTTACGACTCAACCTTTTTTTTTCTTTCTTTCTTTCCTTCTACTGAATATTCGATACTAGTATGGGAGTCAGTAAATAATTCTATCCTTGTTCTAAAAATAGAGTTTCACGTTCCAATAGTCTTAGCTTCTCTGACCAGGTTCAATTTTAATGTGAAATTACAGTAAAATTGTCCTTGTATTTAAGACACAGATTGCATACAGTAGTGATTTTACTTTGTCACCAACATAATTCTTTCTTTGCCACCAATATATATATATATATATATATATATATATATATATTATGACAACAATAATGGGTGGTAGTTACCAATTCCTTTCGATTAACAGCTGCGTGTTGAAATGTACCGGATAACAAAAATGAAAAAAATATAAATCATTTGATAATAAATGTTAAATTATGAAGAAAGTCCAAATATATGGAACTTTCTTCATAATTTGTTGCAAATTAAAACCGGAAATGATCGCCAAGAATTTAACAAAACGTTAATTTCTATGTGGAGGCATCAAAATAAATGTTCTTCTACCATTCGACACGAGATTAATTCACTATTTTTCAAATATTCTCGAATATTTGACTGATGGGCTTTTGACAAGTAATTTGTTTTCTTTATTTTTCCCCATATCAATGTGAGTGCAATCTTATTTTATTTATACCTTATTACTATCATTATATACATACTTACACTAATATATATATATATATATATATATATATATATATATGTGTGTGTGTGTGTGTGTGTGTGTGTGTGTCCTGAATGGAATAGTAGATACATAAACGTTAGAAGAATGTTTTAATATATATTTACATAAACTTGTTAATCCAGTTTCTTATGACTTATTTAAATCTATATATGTGCACACGCACAAACACACACTCAAATACAAATATTTATATTCACACACACACACAGATATATATATATATATATATATATATATATATATATATATATATATATATATATATATATATATATATAAACAATCATGAGATAAACATCTGATGATGATAGCCAAACGTGGCATAACGGTTATCGTCGTAAAAACATGGACTCGACGAACCGATTTAAAAATCCTGGACGGGGATCTTTGCATTTCATTACACGCTGATGTACTTATATATATATATATATATATATATATATATATAAGTACATATATATATATATATGTTTGTGGATGTACCTCTGTGTGTGTGTGTGTGTGTGTGTGTGTGTGTGTGTGTGTGTGATAGTTTCCTATCCATCTCGATGTATGCGTTCGGTTCAGTTAACGATATTAATTGTTTGACCGCCAACACAGATGATGTGCTTATAGTTGTTTAGGGTTGTTTAGAGCTAGCCACAAAATTTGAATAAGCTGATAACAGAAGAATGGCGCACCACTGTATGTTAGATTCTCTGAAAAATAATCCATAAGTTTTGAATCCAGAATATTTCCTTCTCGTAGACTTCTCTCTCAACCCTAACCCTAACCCTAATCTCAAGGCTCTCAACGGGCAATGAGGTGAAAAATGCCTGGTTCAAAATTTTGGGTTAACTTCAATATACCAAGTCATTCTAAAGCCCTTATTTATTAACCTAGAAACACTTTTTTCATCGCACTTGTAAGGATCTTGATTTTGCTGAAAAATACAAGCTCATTGCCGTTTGAAACATTTCACTGATTAAAGGGTATTCTCCGTTATTTCACTTAAAACTATCCATTGTTACTTTAATGATATGTTATGCGCACATCCTACTGTGAGGCAGGGGGACAGAAACAATCTCAGATCCTTTCATTAATTATAAATTGATAAATAACATTTGTTCTAAGAAAATCTTAGTCGTTGGTGTGTTGTTAAATGTTGTTACGATATATATATATATATATAATAGAGGGGATTTACGTTTTTTGTGGGGGGGGGAGTTTTTTCTTTTACAAGATATCACAATGAGGTTAAAGACTGTGATAAAGCAAAAATGTCCGAAAGTACTCGAACCACCATATACAAAAAAGCAAAAGCATATTTACGATATGATACTGGTGCACCTCGGGTGTGTAGCATTATGGGGGCAGGCCGCCAAAGCAGACGAGTCTGTTTTGGCGCGAAACGAGACAAAGGATTCTTGGACATGAAATCTCGCCGTATCCGGAAGTGGTAAGGGGACCCGAGAAGGAGAGTTGACGACGCGACCCAGAGAGAGGCAGTTGGTAGTTGGACAGGAGCAGAGAGAGTTGGTGGCAGGAGACCAAGAGAGGCAGTTGTTGGACAGGAGGAGAGAGAGTTGACAGTTGGTGGCTGGAGAGCAGAGAGGCAAGCAGCAGAAGAGAAGTTGGCGTGGAAGAATGGAGGGGCAGTCAACACCAGACACCGAGCAGAGAAACGAGGCAGCATAAGATAGGGTCCAGTGAAGAAGAGTCTCAAGATGTCTGATTCCAGTAGCATTGTGGAATTTTCGCTAGTAACCCACGCTAGCGATAGTCCGCACATGCATATAATGTTGCAATACCTTCCTCTGCTCTTGGTAACCCCAAGCTTTGTTCGTGTTTGTTCGTTTGTCTTTCTATTTTCTCCTGTCTCCCTCGATCGTATTCTTGTGTAGGTAAAGAAATGTGCGTTACCCCCTCAGCCACTAGTTGATCACCGGCCGACTAAGAAGTGAAATGGTTAGAAGACAGAGATAATGTGGTGGGGGTGAGGGGATAACGTTTTACAGGTGGTTTAATGGTTAGCACGCTAGACTAGCAAACCTACACAAGCGAGTTTGAGTCTCATTTGGGTGCCCCATTCATACGGCCTTGTGCCAAATCTAAGCAAAGAGTTTAGTTAATTACTACTTACGATATGTTCCACAGCAGCGTGAAAAACTCATTAAAACTTAATGAACGATCGTTTTTTTTTTTTTTTCATATTCAATGAAACATGTCTAAAAGAGAATTTACTGCGTAAATACTTCCCAAACACAATACATTGCTAATTCGATCACTAGATAACTTACTACACTCGGCTTTTCTCCAGCAGAAAAACAGAAATTTACCTAGTCTCCCAGTTCAGGCAGGAGCTGCATCTGTGTCGACATGGTATTAACGCATTGTGATGTAAAACTAAAAAAGCTCGGTTGTATCGTAAGTTACAGCAAGGGAACCATTGGTCAATGGTAATTATTCCTTAGCTCAAAACCCTAAGTGACTCCAGAGTTATCATCTGATGAAGGTTTTCTTCGTGGCACTGCTGTCTTTGAGCTATCAGTTGCATCAATATATATATATATATATATATATATGTTGGCTGATCGTTGTCGAGGGCGACTCGAAGGCCTCCTTTTCAATAGCAACGACAGTGAGGTGTAGGGGAGGAACTACTCCTTTCCCTGGAATGCTCCACTTACCCTTGATTCGAACTTATAATGCTGTGTTAAGCAAGGAGACATCAAATACATTTTTTGCGTCTACGGTGTGACGCGACCTAGGATATATATATATATATATATATATATATATATATTAAGCATTTGCTGGTGCACAGTTAAATGGTTTCAACTATTGATGGGACCCTAATACGTACTACCACCCCGGGTCAGAGTAGACGTGGGAGCAATGGCAACATTCCTCACACTCCAAGACAGGAGCTTCACCATGAGATGTATTCTAATGTCATATCCAGGACACAAAATAGTTTCGAGTATTGTTCTCTAATACTTATAATTCTATTTACTATTAATCAAGTGGAGTGTTGCAGCTCACATGACCACTGCAGATGCCGAGTCACAAACTGCTCAGCCACAAAGTTCCCGTCCTCAAGCATTGCGAGTCGCCACCCACAGCCTATTTGGGGAGTCTTTTACAGAAGTTCGGTCGGCACATACAACGACCCCATCCGACAAGTCAATTTCATTTTGATTACAACATTTCTACGTATTTACATATATATTTACTCAACCCCTCCGCACCAATAGAATGTGGCACAAGGTCAATTTTTTGCGAGATTCAATAGGTTTGAATTAAAGAACCCAGTCTGCCCAAAACTCTATCGATAGCTTGAGGGATAATATCTGGATTCATGCCTTTCCCAAGGGAATTAGTGCAATGTGAAATGCAAATAGCCTCGTGCAGGATTTGAACTCGGGTTGCTGGATCACTTTCTTACGACGTCAACCATTTACACCACAAATACCTCCTGGGTATATATATATATATATATATATATATATATATATATATATATATATCAGATTTTATATAAAAATCAACGAAATGAGAAAAGGAAGAAGATATCTGTTCATCATTGAATTATAGTTCGACACTTTTGCTACTGTCTGGGTCAACACAACTCCAGCCCAGTGACATGCAAAGCAAGATTACTAGTGACTATGCAAACTGCTGGTTTTATTTCCGAGTAACTTCACTGAAACTTTTCTTGTCAAAAGATATTTACAAGTTAGCAGAGGTTTGATAGTGGAGCTTCCTTTTTCAATTTTGATTTTAGAATTAACTTCTTTAGGCGTTTCTTTCACCATAGCTTTGGCATTCGACTAGATCCCCTTCTATCATATGTATACTTATAAAAGATTTCTATTGTATCTCTCAAGCTTCATCAGAACTTTTCGCAAAAGCATCTTTAGAGGGAGAGAAGTGTGTTGCTTCTTTCTTTTCTTTCTTTTTTTAAAAGATATATCCTGTATCTGTTAATCCGTATATGTATATAAATATGTATGTATGTATGTATCTATGTGTATATATATATATATATGTATGTATGTATGTATGTATAATTTTTGACTACTGTTATTTCAATACAGTTAAAAACCAACATTTTACTGGAAACTCACAGGTACGCACACAGAGACACACACATGCGGACACACACACGCACACACACACACACACACACACATATATATATATACATATATACTGAGATGATGTATTCGTAATCGTCGTGGAAAATTGACTCCATTAGCCAAGTTCAAATCCTGGATGAATGTGTTTGCGTCTCATTTTCGCGCTATCAACTGAGCCTTGTTAAGAAAACCTATTCTGAAGAAGGAAACTCTCTTAATTCAAAACCAGGGGGCGTTGAGTCAGAATATCCACCTCATATAAATCCGGCAAAAATTTCTATGAAACCGCAGGATATGGTATAGCTGCGGCCCTATGCTCCTCAAGGAGTGCAAGACATTTGCTTGTTACATATATATATATATATATATATATATATATATATATATATGGGAAAGAAGATAAGGAGAATTGAGTAAATTGAGTGATACACAGACACAAACAGAATGACATCCAAAAATCTCTCAGTGGAAGAAATAAATGCATAATTTGACCAGATATCGATCAATGATCGAACGACGCAAATTTAACGCAATGGATGTTTGATGTCGTGTGCGAAATTGGACCGTATAAAGTGCATGTGTGCATAATTTCGGACCGTCTAAAAATGTGTGTGTGTGTGTGTTTTGAAAAACTCCAGGCCGTTCGTTTGCTTTTATTTCTGCGACCACTCCCCACCCCTCTCTGTAATGCAGTTATCGGTGCGTGGATTACTGCTCACGAGAATATGTATCTGTGTGTTCTCTTCTTGTCTTCTTGTGTGTCAGGACTTAACATCGCCATTTTCTATTTATGACTCTGAATACGGTGGATAGGTGGGGGAAGGCAGCGTACGGTAGGGTGGGGTGGCAGCTAGAAGAGCCGATCATTGGCATCGGAATCAAAGGAAGCACAATTTTGGACTTCAATAAAAATTAATTATACTTACAGTATCGCCCATAAATAAGTGTCCATGTACCAGACTTTGTAAAAACAGTATTGCTCTAAAATAACTGTTAATCTAATATCTTCTTCTTCTAAACCGAAGATACTTGAATTTCATTATTTTAATGGAACATTAGACAACCAAAACCGTTATTATTTGCTATTATTTATTATTTATGACTAAAATTTACAACATTGAAACTGTATAACCAAAAAACTGTTATGAATATATATATATATATATATGTGTGTGTGTGTATGTATAAAATTGAACGAATATACATATATATATATATATATATATATATATATATTCGTTCAATTTTATTTTTGCTTGCAGAGGTGTTGCAATTTTATTGATAAGATATCAGGATGTAATTATTTCTTGTGGAACATTATGCACTTAAAACGGATACCATTAGACTATGTACTGAAAAATTGGTCTGGCATATGTGTGTGTGTGTGTGTGTGTGTGTGTGTGTGTGTGTGTGTGTGTGTGTGTGTGCGCGCGAGCGAGCGAGCGAGCGAGCCTAAACACATACATTTGCATACGTGTGTGTATAAGTGTTTTCATAATTTACCCATACATATGTCTGTATATACAAAATGTTCCTAAGACTCATCAAATCTTTTTTTTTCTCTGAAATGCTTGTATATTTATTCTTATTGTAACTCATAAACAAAGTTCTCCTATGGACTCCTATACATAAACACACCAGTATTGGCTCACCAACCGAAACTTACTTTCATCAGCTCTTTACAGACCCTGGGTGCCGTCTAGATAAATTACGAAAAGTGATTGCCGATAGGAACCGATGGCGAGAAGGAGTCAAAGGAATGCATGTATGTTGTAAGGTTAAATTTAATTCATCTTTCTATATATGCGTTATTCAAAACCTGGACGAGGTTTTCTGCATGTCACACTGCACTAATACCCTTAGGAAAATATAAATCCTAATATTTTCCCTCTTGTTGTGAGTAAATAGTACGGCAGAAAGGACTTTTCAATATTGGTCTGGCAACAGGTCTAGGAGAAGAAAAACTTGAAATTCAGACCTATTAAACTCCGCTTCAAAATTGCTTTTCTGTCGCATTCTGCTAATTCGAAGTTGGTATATATATATATATATATATATATATATATATATATATATATATATTGGGGAGCTGGCTGTTGCTTATTCAGTACATTTTAAAATAAAAATTGAACGTTATAGTCTATATTGTTGCAATCACAGGGGTCGTTCTAAAAGTTATAAGTCCCACCAAGAAGAGGTCAGAAAAAGAAATAGTTATTTTTTACTATTTCTCTGTATAGTCCTCTTTGACATCAAGGAACTTGGTCTAATGATGTTCAAGCATTGAAATCCCATCATGGAAGAAGGTGGTATCCTAGTCCTACAAAAACTCCATCACATCACATAGGAACTCATCATTGTTTCCAAAATGGTGACAATGCCGGTTGGATTTGAGTTTAGGAAGACAGGAAAAAGTCAAATGGAGCTAAATATGGTGAGGAAGAAGAATAGGGTCGCAATTCAAAGCCACAAGTGGCTGCTTTATATACTGAAACCAGAGAAGTGTGAATGGGTTCGTTATCCTGGAGCAAGAGTACACCTGTCCTCAGATTCCCTCTGCATTTCAACTTGATTGCTTCTTTCAGTGGTTTTACTTCTGATACACAATACTGTCGATAAATAGTTTTTTCCATTTTCCTTTTAGTCTATCATGATTAAACCTTCGGAAAAAAACAAAATAAATCTCAATACATAACCTTGCCAACAAATGCCGCCTGCTTGAACTTCTTCGCGAGAGGAGAACCAGAGTTTTTCTACAATTTGCCTTGAATCTTTGATTCAAGTTCGAAGAAGTGAACCCAGGTTTCATCTTGTGTCGAAATCCGTAGGATTAACCTGGAAGCGAGTTAGAAGTGTTCTGGAAATGTTAGCTCTTTTCAGCTTGTACTCTGGCGTCAGCCTTCTTGAGACCGATCTTGCAGCCTGTGTGCTTATTCCCAAGATCTCAGGTAAAACAGTGTAGATTTAATCAGAACTAATGTTTATGGACTTAGCAATCCGCTTGACAAGAAACCGTTTGTCATCCAAACCATACACTCAATGGTATTATCTTGTTTATCAATGGTTGAGACTTTTGGAAGAACTGACCAAGGGTCATTTTCAGTTCAGTCCCTTCCCTACTTGAATTCTGCAGCTGACTTCTTCACAGTTGCATATGAAGGGGAATCCTCTGCAAGTATCTGTTCCATGCCGTCATGGATTTCCTTGCGTATCAAGTTTTCTTTGCAGATACCTTATGACAGTTCGAGCCTCTGTTTTGTCCATCTTTTGATTATTCATACATGTCTCACGTTTATATGGGCCTCACCTACACAGAAATTAAGGCAGAAATTTAAATTAGTCTTTTTAGATTTATAAGAAGTGATAATCCAGCTATGGCTCTTTTTTGGAGATGATGCTTCGTACTTTTTATACGACCATCATATATATATGCCCGTGGTGTAGTCGTTATCGTCATAGCAAATGGACACGGCGACACGAGTTCAAATCCTGGACGAGACTGATTGCATTTTCACATAGCACTAATACCCTTGGGGAAGGTATGAATCCAATTATTCTCCCTCCAGCTATGGGTAAATAGTAGGACAGACCAGGTTCTTCAGCCTTGGTTAGGCAACTAGTCAAGGAGAAGGAAAACTCTGAATTCAAATCTGTTAAACTCCGCTTAAAAATTGACGTTGTGTCATATCCTGCCCGAGCGGAGGGGTTGGTAAATAGTATCATATATATATATATATATATATGGATGCGTGTGTGTGTTATATGAACGAGCCTCGTATATATTTATTCACACACACACACACACACATATATATATATGTATATATATATATATATAATTTCTAAAACAAATTTTGGATTTGTTACATATCTCTCACGTTAAATGGGCCTCGCCTGCACAGAAATTAAGGCAGAAATCTGAATTAGTTTTTCTAGTTTTATACCAAGTGGTAATGTGTTGTCACAACAAAAAAGTTCAGCTATGAATTTTCTTTCTGGGTAAGGCTTAAAAACTTTTGAACGACCATTATATATATATATATATAGAGAGAGAGAGAGGGAGAGATAAATGCATGTATGTGTGTGCATGCGTGGTGTGTGATTGACCCACGTGTATATATATATATACGCACACATGTATATAGAGATAGAGATAGAGAAAGACAGAAAGCGAAGTAGAGAGAGAAGATTATATGTATACATATGTCACATACCTCTCATCTTTGTATGGGCCTAAACTGCACAGAAATTAAGACAGAAATATAAATAAGCTTTTCAATATTTATACGAAGGGGTAGTGTGTTGTCACAATAAAAATGTTCAGCAATGAGATCTTTTGGTTGGGGGACGAGAGGCTTATATCTTTTTAAACAACCCTCTCCTCTTTTTATGCACTTACAGCATGCAATTACCACGGATTCAGCTAATTTTGTGTTTGTTTTTTGTTTTCATTTTTGTTTTTGTTTGGTTTTTTTTGTTTGTTTTTTATTTTTTGTTTTGTTTTTGTTTTTGTTTTTTGTTTTGTAGGGGTTAATTCTTTCATAACGATTTTGATTTGATAAAAGATCAAACAAAATAGATTTCCTCGAATGATTTGTGAAAATGGCCAGTTTCGTCTACATGAAATACACGGAATAAAATGGCTTTTTAGAAGCTCCTTGTTAAGCAGATTAAAGAAGAAAAGTTAGTTATTAAAGCTACAACGGGTTAAAATCAGAAACATTTCGAGCGCTTAGTCGAGTGAATAATACATGAAACATATAAAAAGAATATTAAAAACTTCTTTTGACCCACCTTATTCATTTTCTTCTCTTTCCCCATTATCATTTTAGAGACTATTTTGGCAAAAGATAGTGCAACAAATAAATATATGTTTTTCATTTCTTTTTTTTTTTTTCTTTGTCTGAATTGACACAATGTTATGTGTTAATTTTTACTTTTCAAGCCTGAATATATCTCTACAAATCATTAAAACGAAAAAAACATTTTTTCTATCTGAAAATTTAAGGTCTGTGCTATTAGTCATGTCTTCCTGCAATTTTTTATTGTTAGATAAAACATTCTTCATGGGAAATATTTTCACTTTAAAATTTTCGCTGAGTTCAATAATTTTGCATACCACATTTAGCAGCTCTGTACCAAACCTTTTGCCTGTCTATAGAGGGAAGACAAAGAGCTAAGTTATATATACATATCTATATTTACATATATGTGTGTGGGAGGTTCGAAGTCAACTCAAGCAATTAGGTTCACTTTCGGACTAATATCCTAAGGGAAGACGTCTACTCCTTTATCCCCCAGCTATGGTTTGAGAAGTATCACTGCCATTAAATAACTCCCGAACGTTGATATATCATTAAACAAATATATCGAAACTGGAATCGCTATAAGCATGGCTTCACTGGAAGAAACTCTGAGGAAGCTATTCACATAGCTTAACAAGTCAGTTTTTTTTTGTTTTTTGTTTTTTTTTGTATTCCCTAGCTTTTCTCGTGCCATCGAATTTTATTAGATAGATAGATAGATAGATAGATAGATAGATAGATAGATAGATCGTAAGGTATGGAATAAAATGACAGCAAAATATTGTAGGCTAATTTTACACAGATCTTTCCTCAGCAACCTAGTTGTAATTCATGTCGATTCTGTGACAAAGTTTGTTTGACTACTGGTCTGAGAAGCCATATGAGAATGCATGAGGTTATCGTCAACGCCAAAGATAATTATTTTGCTTGTCAAGGTTGAAGTTGTACTGAGAAGCCACGTATGTTTCCTTTGCAGCTTTTTGGGTGATTGAAGATATAGCCTTCTGAAAAGAAATGACAGTCACTATATATATATATATATATATATATATATATATATATATATATTGAAAGCTATAATCAATGGAAATCTAATGAGGTCTCGGTGTATTTTCCCTGATTTCATAAAAGTTGTTTCAGCTTATCAATAAAATTATGTAAGGACTGTTCAAAGTTTATTATTTTCGGAAGTTTAGAAGTTTTATGTCCCAAACCTGGACGTGGCTGTTTGAATTTCATATCGCATTAATACTCATAGGAAAGATAGGAATCCGACAATTCTTCCTCCAGTTGTTGACAAATAGTAGGGCAGACTAGACTCTTTTACTTTAATATGGCAACCAGTCTAGTAGAAGGAAAATTCTAAATTCACCCCTGCTAAATAATTGACTTTGTGTTGCATCCTGTTCATACGGAGGAGCTGGGGAAATGCATAAGTTTCATGCACTTATCATCGTAGTTGTCCACTTTCAAGAAGAAATAGTAAACGTCAAATGTTTTAAAACAGACCCAATTTTCATGGATTTTGAAAGATTTTAATGGCGTATTATAACGTATAGAGATTATCAATGGCGATATATAAACTGGGAAGTGATCAACCTATAAGACTCACCTGGGTGAGAGGCCCTAAATTCTTTTGAACCGTGGAACGTGATAGTACATCGTTGGTCAACAGTGAAATATGCCTTTAATTATAGGTAAATATGACATCAAGTATTCCTACCTAATATAACTATTTTGCATAGAGTTTCAGGGTTTCAAATATTCCTGTCGAATACTGATAATTTATATGGAATTAGATGGTTTCAAGTGACTATTTCTAAATATAACCATTTGTCAGCATACAGTTATATGGTTTCTAGTATTGCTATTTGATACTGATAGTTTTCAGTAGATGGAACCCTAATTGGTACAACAACTCTACGTAAGAGTGGAACTGGGAGTAATACTAAAAAAGTAGTACTCTACAATAATTAGAGCTCCAATGCTGGAGCCTCACCACCAGGTGCAGTTTAGTTTTATACTCAAAGACAACCCTTTTACGGGTTTTTAATCCAGTATAGGGGTTAGAGGATATTTTCTAAGCCCCGTCTACAGGGTATATATATATATATATATATATATATTGTCTGATAGTTGTAGTAACATATGAAACTCACAGATACGAAGGATTAAGGGTTTATATTTGAGGTTTTAAACCTGCTCTGCTACAACAGCATCGAGCCTTTTCTTACCCTTTTCTAACATAATTTTTCTTTATTTATACTAATTATACATGTGTGTGTGTATGTGTGAGAGAGAGAAGAAGAAGAAGAAGAAGAAGAAGAAGAAGAAGAAGAAGAAGAAGAAGAAGAAGGTGTTGGTAATAAAATCAGTGGTCAAATGCTCGTGAGGAGAGTGGTATAAAAATTAAAAAGTAATTATGACGCTACAATCACTGTGACACATCATCCTGTCCGATGATTATGTCAGTTCTTTTTGACCATGTGTAACTTGAAGACATTGTAATACTATTGTAAGTAATCACATTTTATTATATCTAGATATAAGTGTGTGTATGTGTGTATGTGTGTGTGTGTGATATCAAATGCAGATTTTCAAGGCAGGCTAGCTTTTTCTATTTGTAGATTGGCTCATTACAATCTTTCTACCTCTACTTATCCTATTTGACCTTGTGCTGAACTAAGCTAATTGTAGTATATATATATATATATATATATATATATATATATATTACTGTATATTTACATTGCCAAGTATTCATACACCCCGACACCTCTTCACACCCATATATATATATATATATATATATAAACGTGCACTCGAGCACACAGGTATATATGTCGGTCTACTAACATGGACACACATTAATACAAATGTATTTGGATCGAGCATGATTGCTTTCATTACTGCTAGAGATAAACTTCATTCAATTTGTGAAGATCAAAAGGTTTCACTCTCTAGTCGATATCGGTAGCCATTTTGTATTTCCTCCCTGCCAACTTGCACGACCCGATAGCGTAACTTCTCCGTTCATTAAATCGCAAAATACCAGAAAAGTCTGAAAAGTTTATGTCTTCATTGAGGCTAAATGTATAAATCACGAAATAGAATCCGCCCATTTGCCGTACACTTATCTTTCTTGATTGTGCTCCACTCCCCGCAATTGGTTTCCCCACCGTCACCTTTCGCTGTCACGGCTACAGGATGAGTGCAAAGACTCTGGATCAAGTTTTTTTTTTTTTTTTTTAAGTTTGTCCTTTCTTGTCCTTCATCGTCAACTTAGAATTATTTTTCTTAGTGGAACATTATTATCCATGTTATTGTTGCTTTTTTAATTTGATAAAACTATCTTTTATAAGGAAGCACGATGACGTAATGAGTTAAGGAAATTGAATTTGGTGAGTAAGTTTAAATAAGGGTTTGGTTTTGGTTTTGGTTTTAGTTTTGGTTTTGGTTTGCTTTATTAATTTTATGGCATATCAACTCGTTATGGGTTATTTAATCTCGATTGTTTTGGTTTGATTGGGTTTATTTGTTTTACAGCATATCAACACTTTATGGGTTTATTAAAACCGAATTTTGATTTATTTGTAAATGTTAGATAATTATTGCAGAGAAAAAGAGAGAGAAATGAAAACTAAAACAAATTTAATTGTTGTAACTCTTTGATTATAAAAAAAAAAAGAAGAGAAATAGAAGAAGACAGAAATAAAGAAGAAGAGAAAGAGAAAGAGAAAGAAGAGGAGAGGAGAAAGGGAGAAAGGTTCAGCTTGCTTAATGGCAGATCGACACCTTATAGATTAATACCGAAAATTGATTTATACATAAACGTTTGATTATAATCTTAATATTTTTAACACTCCATTGCAATCATTTTAAAAATAGCACTTTTTTGATTGACTAATTATACTAATTTGTTTGCACAGTTATATGGCATCACTTACTGCTATCTTACTCAGACAATCTGCACACTTATAAAATATCAAGGATTTCTATCTAACACAGATTATCTTCACACTTATAGCATATCAAGTATTACTATGTAACACAGACTATATGCACGCTCATAGCATAGCAAGTTTCCCCATATGTATATATAAACATGCATATATAATGGAGATTACGTGTCTGTAAGCGAAACTACGTTACTACCGATATCACAGTTCCCTTAGTTATTTACGTCACATTCTCCATTATTTTATTTTTATCTAAATATCATTAATCAAGAAAAAATATATCATTATTACTGTTGTCCTTTACTTGATGCAACTTGATACAAATAATTATATATATATATATATATATATAGCCAAATAAAGATTTATAGAAAAGCATATTTGCATCCTGATCTTAAAATTTTGATTTTGATAAATATATACCAGCTCTTATTGATTACTTATTGTTTAGTTTTATTTTGACAATCGTGTTAATAAATCTTAAAGAAATTCATTAACAAAAAGAAATAACTCTGATTTTAGTCTTTACGGCTTAATTTAATTAAATTAGGAAAATTTAGCAATGAATCTTCCTTTTTTTTTCTTTTTTTTTTTTTTTGTTGTTCAATATCAATATTTCTAAATATTCACAAACACGTACGCAAAAAAAATAAGTCGTTAAAATAACGAAATTACAATAACTGGATCGTCCGTCTTTCTAATTTGATATAATAATTTATCGCTTAGAACTTAAATACTTACGCCCGGAGGATGCATTTTTTTGTTCTTGTTTCTTTGTTTAATGACATATCAACCTTGGTGGATTATTTAATGCCAAAGCCATCCTTAGAGAAGAACATTAGTGATACTATTTAATCCGTGTATATATATATATATATATATATATATATATATATATATATATATATATATATATATGGCATTTCATCTACTAATTTTAAAATTAGGTATGGAAATCATAAATTCTCCTTCTCCCATGAGCATCAAAAAAATCAAACTGCTCTATCTAAACATTATTGGGGATTAAAAGTTAAAGGGTTAACCCCGGAAATACAATGGTCCATATTGAAAAGATCTAGTACCCCAAAATCTTTCGATAGTAGGTGCAACCTGTGTCTTGAAGAAAAAATCCACATTTTGCTTTTTCCTGAGCCAAAAAAATTATTAAATAAGAGAAATGAACTAATAGCTAGGTGTAGACATAGGGCTAAATTTAAACTATAAATAATTAACAGAATTTTTCTATAACAACATAGGGCTAATTTTGAGAATAAATAAAATAAATTGTTAGATAGAAAATTGTGAAAAAGAATATAATGCATACGTACTAAGCATAAAAAGTGGAACGAATTAATGCTTTCTAAATAATTTTGAAATGTTAAAATATAGTAAAGAAAGTAAATATTTGCTTTAATTTTAATATATCTAATATTGTACCTTTACTTGAATTTTTTATTTAAATTTTAAATCTTAGTCAATAAAAAATCTGTAAGTTAGGTCTAAATATAAATTTTTAAAAAACCTTTTAAAAAAACAATATTTACTACACTGCTAACCGAAAGTTAAATTTAAAACGGAAGTGGGCTTAATGAAGAGGTAAATCCTCACCCCTCTTGGACTCCCTCCCACCTCTTCGACTCCCTCATACTATCCCCCCCACTACCATATGTCTATTCAATTTTTTTTATCCAAAATGATCTGAAGAAGTCCTGTTACTTTTTTCAAAAATGAGCAACAGGATTGAAATAAATTTATAATCCTAAGTGACCGGTTTCGTTGTTTTTCTTAAAGAAAGTATATATATATATATATATATATATATACACAAATAATTAAAATCATATTTTTACATATATATTCAAATAATGTGTACAATATCTATTTGCATATATAAAATGTAGCAAAACAAATCAAATAAATAAACTATACAAGAGAAAATTATATTTTACTCAGTTATAACATCATTGTGTGGTCACTCTGTCGGCAGGGGGCTTAGAATACGCTGACTGTAGATAAGTTTTACCTGGGGCGTATGAGGTACACTTTCATTGTTATTACTCCTCCATCCAATCAGCCAAATTCAAATTCTAGGCTTGCGTTTCACTTTGTGGTAATGCCCTTTGAGAAAGACGTAAACCCATCTCTTCTTTCAGCAAGGGATATCATTATAGGGTAGTTTGAAACCTTTGGCCTCCGTACAGCAAATGATCTTGAAAGAAAAATTCACTTGTGTTGTATTACATTTATTACTTATACTATCTGACGCTTAACGCCCAAAAATGTTGACCATATTTAAGTAATTTTCAAACAGAATTCTACTTATAGAATATTACAAACTGCATTTTCGAATGAATCTACAATACTTTATTTACAATAAACTGAACTAATGCCAAAATTATAACAAGGTATCAATTGTTCTCACCCTGTCAATGAAGCTTGGACTGTCTTCTCTTTTGAGGGGTAAAATCCCCCTCAAAAAGGGATATCGTTTGTATTCCAGTAAATTGTATCTGGAGTTGAGGCTATAGTTGTTGACCACAAGGGAATATGAATTGCTCCTTCATTACCATTACTCCAAGCTACCTATTATGGTCTCATTTATCGATTAAATAGATTTCTTTGTAAATCATTTACATTAAATAAAGATAACTAATATCATAAAAGTGTGTATAAACATCGTTAAGAAACTATACAAACATATATAAATATAAATATACGTGTTCCTTAATGTCTTGGTATAAAATAGCCCATGTGAGGTTGAAATGCCGATAATATCAATCAATCAATCCATCTGCCTTTGTTATCGACGAAGAAAAGTATAATTATTCATATCAATTGAATATATGAATATATTAAAATTGTGAACCTATCCACATGAATAGAATACAACACAAGCTAGATTATTTAAGCGGAGTTTAACAGATTTGGATTCAGAGTTTTCCTTCTCCTAAACCGGTTGTCATACCTAAGTTTAAAAACTGAGCCTGCCCTACAACTTACCCACAGCTGGAGAGAGAATAACTGGATCCATACCTTTTCTAAGCTATGTGAGACGCCAAGAACCCCGTCTAGGATGAGAACTCGGGCTGCCGTATCCATTTCCTACGATAATAACCATTACACTATAAGTGCCACCTAAAAAATATAATATTCTAATCAAATATGGAATTAGACATCTAGTAACTATTTCTATTCGATAAAAATCGAAGCTTTCACTCATACGATTACAAGGAAATAATAATAATAATAATAATAATAATAATAATAATAATAATAATAATAATCCTTTGTAAAGAATTATAGTTTCATGTAACTATTCTTAATATAGATATTTTACACAGTAATTTGGTTTCAAGTGTTCTCATCCCAAACGAATTCATTTTCAAACATATTTATTTGACTCCTACATGGAACCATAACAAGTATTTCCACTCTGGGTCAGAATGGATCTGGGATTAATAGCAATGAAGGGATACTGCACATTCCCAAAAGCTCCAGAACAGCAACCACATCATCAGATTCAGTTTAGTCTAATACCCAGATCACAGGCAAATTGAATACCATTAATTTCTACCCTCTTCAACAATTTTAAATTATGAGGCGAAATAATTTTAGATGATATATCTAGTTTTCTAAAATACATTATTTCTTCAAATTTTATAGTTAAAATAAGTTAATATGCGACGGTATAAAACGATGACTAAGAATTAATTTTCAAAAGTCAACCAAAATTATACATCGTAAATTTGCAGCGACACTATCACACATAAATAAGTAGACCAGCAACAATGGCTTCATAAAAAATGAATTTTCTTCTTAACCGAAAATACTGGTTGGTTGGTTGGTTGGTTGGTTTTACAGCATGCCAACTCTTATTAGGTTATTTAATGCCAAAGTCTGTTTAACAGTTATGATCTCCAATTATTTATGATTTGACTCAAGGTCAATTTTCTGCGGGGTTTTACATACTCGAATTCGTACTTTTCCTTCTCCAAGACTGGTTGCTAAGGTAAAAGATTTTCAATTATATCTGGTACAAAAAAATATATCTTCACAATCATTTCAAATGATAAAGCACTTCATTATCAGAAAAAGAGAGAAATGTCTGGCTTAATCTAATTTGCTTTATTTGTTTGCTGGCATATCAACTTCCTATGGGCTACTAAATTCTAAAATTTGATTCTTTTGGAAATCTCTGATTATAATGATGACCTTTTATATTTTCAATATTCCACTGCAATTATTTTTTAATCATCAGGTTCGGTTTCTTTGTTTAATAACACAACAACCTTCGTAAGATATTCAATATCTAATCCATCCTTGTAGAATAACAGCAGTGGCACTGAGGGGCCCATAGCTGGAGGGAGGATAAAGGGGTTCATATTCCTTTCCAAAGCGTATAAGTCCGAAAATGAACGCAATAACGCGTGACTGAAGTTCGAATTCGTTTACTACGATGTCACCGTCCAGTAGATTAGCCACGACGCCCCGGGAACATTTTAATTATTTTTTAAACATTCCTATTTAATGTAAGCAGTTTATACAGAGTTATATAGGTTTACGAGTTTCTTTCTAAAACTATTAATTTTGAATCAGATCTATCTAACTAACTGATGGAAGCCTGGCAGATATTACTCTTCTGACTCCGGGTGGACCTGGGAGTAATGGCAAAAAAGAGGTAATTTCACAGCTTCTTAAGCTTTCGAACATAAGCAGCACCATCAAATGCAGATTAGTGTCATACAGTTTTTGACACAATTTTTTTGTGGGGGTAATGGGATTCTTTCCTCTTCGTAAGAAATGCAATCAGCGTAACTTGGCTTCGCCGACAGAGCGCCAAATATACAATGATTTTATTATTCCAAGTGGAACATTGTACAACCAAAGAGAATATTATAAGATATTATTTGATATTATTTATTATCAAACTTTTGAGATATGGATATTTAGCGGTACAAAAAGTACATTACTAATATATATATATATATATATATATATATATATATATATATATATATATATATATACAGGATGCGATGGACAAATTGTCACCTTTTTTAATCATTAATTTTGCTCACGTGGTTTAATTTTTCAGGTTTTGTCAACTCTGCATCAAACTATAGTTAATTGGACACTGCCTGTGAGGAAAGCAGCAATATAATGAAATTTACTCCTAGAGAAATTTGAAAATGGTACTGCTTGCTATTATCAACGAATCTTCAATACGAAGATTTCAGAAAGTTTGGAAGTCAATATAAGTGCAGATTCATATTGATATCGATGAAAAGCGAACACAATGCAAAATCCTCATTATAGTGTTTAGGGTGGTCACTGGCGATGATGATGTTAGGCTTCCATTCAACTGCACTCATGTCTTCATGAACTCAACACAGAGGTCAACATCAAAAGCCTGGAGGGGGTAGGGCCTACCTGGATAGAGAGAGTGACTGATAGGAGACCCAAAGTCCGGTAGTAAGACTCTGTGACATGTCATACAAACAAGAGAAACCAGCATTGGTGTGTGAGATTTCTGCAACTACATCACTCCAAATACCTGGTTGCCTTACCCCCGAGATGGCTGTCCCCTTGATTATCCAGTGCGGGTTGAGCAAGAGACAAACAAAACACTATGCAACACCTATGATAACCTGAAGACAACAATAACAACAACAGCGTTAACCAATTTAAACAAGGAAACAATAGAAAAGGTTTGGAAGAGATTCTAAAGACATCTTGAGGCAAAACTTGTTGCCAATGCTGATTTCTTTGACAAAATTTAATTTCTATTTTCAAACATTTTCATGTAATTTTGGTAAATATATCTGTAAAGTCAGGTGTCAGTGTTATTTTCGTTTTAGAGCAATTCAAACCATTCTCCCATCACACCCTACATATATATATATATATATATATATATATATATATATATATATATATATATATATATATATTTCTTCATATAAATTAAGTCTAAGAATAGATTTATAAGGAACAATTCATGCAGAATATATGATATCACTATATTCTTACAGTGTTCTCAATGTATGGTTATTGATATATAAAAAATGTATTCAAAAACTCATATATAGAGAAATTATATTGATATCAACTAAAACTCAACAAATGTAATCCATTATAAATCTATTTCAACAATTTGTTTGCACAGATCGCTTCCTCGTATGGTGAGCAATTTTCAATGGAGGTATACACTTATTCCCGAGAAAAAGTTTATCTTAATTCAGACATTTAAGGAATCAATATTCATGATATTCAATATTTATAATTTATCAAGAAGAATATACATAAAATATTAACCCTATAGATTATAATCTAGTTTTTATTGCGTTACTAATCCGGTGCTGCACCCAAAAAATTAGAGCAATAAATAATAGTTCACACTTTTAAATCTTTATCGATTTCCTATTTTTTAAACAAACTATAAAAACCTATTTTTATAATAATCTGAATATTAAGTGCTTCCTAATGTATTAATCAAATCATTTACTTAATTATTTTAAAAAGAAGCCGGATATTTTTACTATCATCGTTCTCGTAACAAAGTATTCTTAACTACATTTAAAATTAATTTCTGAAAGCATCAAACGTTATTAAATTCTATAGCCATTGAATTAATCATTTAATATCTTAATCAAAAGTCAAATAATACTAAATTCAGATATATAATATGACTATGTATATATATATATAAATATTCATATAAATTATTCTAATAAATGCTATGTTTTGTTTATATTCAAATTGGCTCATTAATAAGTTAACTTCCTTTTATCAGAAGTTAATTTCATTTGATTTTCAATTAATCTTCATTTCACAGCTTCTAAGTGAAATCGGTTCCATTAAATCATTTAAAATGCAAGTCCAAATATTTCAGTTTGATATGAGTGTATTGTTCTAAATGTAATTTTTAGATAATTCTTTTTATTATTAATACCATTGTATAGTCCTATTGTGATCCTTATATAATTTATAATTGTAACAAATTAAGAGTAGGTATTATAACTACAATTCATCTAATTTATTCATCAGGTCTAATATAGCGAAATTATTACGTATCATTTTAATTCCCATTTATTTCTATGTCTACATTTAGATATTTATTCATTTCTCTTATTTGATAGATTTTTAGTATTTTGATATTTCAAAATGCAAATTTTTTCTTCTGGGCATAAATTGCATCTACCATTTAAAATATTTGTCGAAGAGGATTTTTTAATGATTTTCCAATTTATTTGTAGGGTTAACCCTCAGTCTTTTAGATTCCAATAATATTTAGATAAACCCGTTTGGTTCTTAAGTAAAGGGTGAGTAAAAGATTGCTTGTGGTTGTACTGTCTTAACTTCTATTTAAGCGAGGAAATTCCGATGTATATTTTTGCATTAGAATTACCTTCCTCCACTGAAAATTGTTTGCCATCCGAGGAAGCGATCTGTGCAAACATGTTGAAATAAATTCATAATGGATTATATCTGTTGAGTTTTACTTTATATATATATATATATATATATATATATATATATATATATATATATATATATATATATATATATATATATCAAATAGGAATAGAAATTTCTAACAGAAATAATAATCCAAGTATTTTTATTTTAAAAGAAAATTGTTTTGATAAAATAAATGAGTAGGGGTGTACTTATTTCTAGATTATATTGTACATTTTGAAATATCAAAATGTATGTCTGTTTGTCTGTCTGTCTGTGTGTAGCGGATGCGAAGTGTCTTTCTGTGGGTCTGGGGTATAAGTGTATGTTAACATATGTCTGAGTGTCTCTGTATGTGCGTCTGTGTGTGCTTCTGTGAATGTGTTTATGTGTTTGTAGATGTCTCAGTGAGTGTCAGCTTTTCTGTGTGGGAGGTGTTGCTGAGTCTCTCTCTCTCTCTCTCTCTCTATCTCTCTCTCTCTCTCTCTCTCTCTATCTCTCTCTCTGTGAAGTTTTTCTCTATGTCTGTCCGTCTATCTGCTTGTCTACGTGGGTGAGGGTGAACTACGATCTTTCGTCCGGAACTTGCATGTTCTATCAGGCCGCAAGGAATGGATAATGATTAAAGGAATGCTTCACGATATTGCGAGTCATGAATTCCCTTAAACATTTTCAAACAACGACAAGGATCGCCTCCACTTCTTGCAACACTCTTTTTCCCAAGTCTATCGACTATGGAAAATCGAACGATGGGAGCAGGCTTGGTGAGCTGGAAGCCGCCAGTTCGAAACCACACGATGGCAACTGATTGCAAGATAGTCACGTTTCTCTAAATTGAATGGAACATCTTCAATGTTGTTAATCTTAATTCGAGATAACTGTCTCAATGAATTAAACACCGATGCTGTTAGAATAATCGTCGAAGAAATTCAGTTCGACAGACGATGTAGTTTGCATTTCGTCTCATGCAAATGAAATAAAAAAATCTTTATTACTGTTTCATTCAATCAACCAAAACACCGAGTCGACAAACTCTTCATTATTACAGGAGGTGCACTTAGCGTAACACTCATCACCGCAGGAAATGGAATGAACGACCCGAGTTCAAATCCTAAACGAGAACGCCCTTGGGAAATGTCCAATGGGAAATGTTCCAGAGAAAAGCTCTTGGGAAATGTTCTTAGGAATTGCTCCCTGGGAAATGTATGTATCCATTTGTTCTTCCCTGGCTATGGGTAAATAGTAGGGTAGACTAGACTCTTTAGACTTGTTTAGACAACTAATCTTCGAGAAGAAAAACTCTGAATTTAAACCATCTGTACTCGGCTAAAAATTGACGTTGTGTGTCCCGTTAAAATAAATCAATAAGCGACGTGACAGAGGGGTTGGGTGAATACATGATATTGTTCTATCATTCGTTTTACAACATATTGGAAGCGTTCCCTTTTATCTAAAAATTCCCTGGTCGATAAACTCTTCAGTATTTTATGACTATTGCTCTTTCCCAACAATTTTCATAGATATGATTTTGACCATTTACGTAACTTCATGCCAAATCAGAAATAAAGAATTGCTGATCTTAAATCTAAAATTTCATTCAACAAAGAAATACATTTTCTTATGGTGCATTTCTTTAAAGAGAATAAATCAAACGAATGAAAACAAAAAATGCGCGTGTAACGTACAGGCGAATTTTTTTTTTTTCTTTTTTTTTAGAAATTCAAATAAATATTTGTTTAACTAAGAAGGAGAATTAAAATCAGATAATTATTTTATAGGAAAGTATCTTATCCTCTGTTGAATGTAAACATTATCTGGATTTAAGTAAATTCTAAAAATAGTGAATAATTTTGTTGAATCACTGTATAGGTTTTTTCGATAATTTATTCTTCAAGATATGACTAAATACTTTTCACTTTTAAGAATTATAGACACAACATTTAACGAAACTGTGAAATAAGAAATAAACGTTGAAATTTCTCCGTACAAATATTTGCTATTTTGACGACGACATGAAAAAGATACACCTTGGAAACTCATCCTTCATGAACATCGTTTTTATCATTTCAGCAACTTAGCAATCCAGAAGTAATATTTTACGCTTTCCTGTTCACAAGGCACCAACCAATAAATCACTTGACTTATAAAAATATTATTTATTCCTCCATTTTTTTTAGTTTTTGTCTAATAATAAGCATTCCTCTCATCTAAAATTTCCACTATGTCAGAAATGGAGGACTTAGAATATGCTAAATGTATCTTCTGCAGAGGGGTAAGACACCTCCACCAAAACATAGAAGGGATATCCTAAGTCGGATTGTGAAGCTACAGTTTTGGAGATATGGAGTACTTCATTACCTTTACTTCCTAGTTCACTTTGATCCTGAGTGGTAGCGCTTGCTGAGGGTCAATCTATGGCTCAAATAGATCTATTTAAAAATAATAAGTATTATATTTGACCGTGTGCAAACAAAAACCTGCACAAAAACATAAAAACACAAACGTACAATGAATGTGATTCCTTAACCTTTAGGCATAAAATAACATGAGATGATTTGCATGCCGTTAGGATCTATCAATCTACACCCTCTAAAATTTGTGTTATTAAATTTCTTCGGGTAATAATTTCTTGAGTAGCAGAGATACAGATTTTTTTGAAAAGTTATTTTAATAAGTTTCACTAAGATACGGGGGCTTGATTAACATTGTACATTCATGGTTAAACGACCACTGACTTTGTATCCGGTGTCGTATTTTAGCATTACCCTTTTAAAATACGGCAAACCTCCTTGACTAAGAGAGACAACCACTTCTCGACTCGTACGTCCACACCGAATAATAAAATCTCCCAATTTTTTAAAATGAAGATGAATGACGGTGTTGTTCAAACCTAAAGAAGCCATTGATCAGATTAAAAAACGAAAAGAAACAAAATGTTGTAGAGAATAGAGTCACATGACTGTCTTTATTAATGAACTTGTCACAGCTTTGCTCGAGGTAGCGTGTGTGACTCTACTAAATATATGGACCTAAAAATGGTCGTTCAAAACATCCGAACAAGGACTTTTCCACTTTGAAAATCTCAGGGCTGAAGACATTTAAAAAAGGAAATTATTTTCTTCTTATATTCATACCGGTGCCGATAACTTCAAAAATGAAAAGAATAATCTTTTTTTTTTTCTATTTCATTATCAATCTTTTAAAGCTTTTAAAGCTTCTAAAGCTTATTGTCCAATTGCTTAACAGCCACTTAATACTATTATATATATACGAAACATGCATCGATGTACAAGCACATATATATATACACTATGCCTATACGTATACATTTTTATACAGATACGCTTGTACCTATACGCAATATTGTACCGATAAATGTGCCTCTAAAGACAGAAGAGCTTAGAGGTGCAAAATAACAATGCTCATGCAAAGTAACGTTTTGAGGGATCTTATTTGTTGTCGTCTGATACCGGACACAAAGTAAGGAACCGTTTTAGCATGAAATTAAATTGCACATTAATTACTTTCTTAAAACTTTAAATAAATTTTGAAAAATGTTTTTTCGAGAGTGGAGGGTATTACGAATCTTGACATCTTAAGAAATAAGAACTTGGAGTTTTGGAAAAACTCATTCACTGTAATCTTAGGTTTGTCTATTTTGAGGATAGTATTCTTGCTGTTTATCTAAAAGTTCTCCAGTGACCAATTCTTTCGACATGAACTTATAGTTCTTGTCTGAATTCTATCAGTGAGATGGATAGTTAACATTATTACACACTGTTCGATTCAGACAACTGCTTTTATTGTGAGTGTTATACAATATTTCAGTCGAGGGAGTTACACCTGCGCTGGAGAATACAGTCAATGTATTATAAGCTCCACCGTCAGGGTGCATAGATAGATAGATAGATATCAACAACGATATATATAGTGAGAGATAGTGGGTAGAGTGTTCGCTAATAAACCGGAAGACCGCGGTTCAATCCCCGGCCGAGTCATACCAAAGACTCAAAAAAGGGTACTTGATACATCCTTGTTTAACACTCAGCATTATAAGTTACGTATCAAGGGTAAAGTGGAGCAATCCAGGGAAAGTAGTGGCGCCCTCTCCTACACCTCGGTGTAGTAGCTATTGAAAAGGGAACTTTCGGGTTGCTCTTGACAACAGTTACCAACTTATATATATATATATATATATATATATATATATATATATATATATATCGTAGACTCGTATTTTTGCCGTGACAATTCGGTGATCGGAGGACAAACCCTCGAATGAGGAGTATGCCTCGCAATTCATTGTGCTATTTTCCCATTTCTTGTTTATAAAGACATAGTCTATCTGTGCTTTAGTATTGTTTGCGTATGTGTAGGTTCATAATTTTTCCTCCCCTTTTTGAAAGTTTGTATTGAGGTATGTTAATTTATTTTCTATCGTGAAATCTGTTAGATGTTGTCCATTCTTGTTTGACGAGTTGTGTAGGCTGAATTTGTAGTTTCCGTTTTTCCCGATTAGGACATTCATATCTCCACCAATGACAAAAATGTTGTGTTTCGGAATGCTATGTACCAGAGATGAAAGCTCATCCTAGAAGGTGATGAGTTCAGTTTCTTCACTAACATTGGTTGGGCTGTAGCAGGAGATGATTGTTGCACTGGGGTTACCGTTAAAAGTAGCTACCATCAACCTAGGATGTATTTTCTCTGTGCTATGTAGCGATTTTAGGGGTCGTGGTCCTATAAGCATACCTACTCCTCCAATCGTGGCATCGACAGAGTTTTTCCATGCTGATGCAGTGGCTAGCGTCCATCCTTTGCCAGAATCATGATATCTAATATCCTCGCTATGTATGTATCTGTGTTCTTGGATGAATATTATGTCTATGTTATGATCCATGGACGATGCAGTCAGCTCCGGTAGTTGTCCTATTCTATTTAATTGGTTCTAACATTAAATGTTGCTATTTGTATTGTGTGTTTGCATTTTGGTACAAGGACCACCATGCACTAAAACTGGTCCTTGCTTAATAACAGGGATATTAGAGACAAATATGCATTTGCACTTAGAAATAAACTCGATGTTCTACAGGAGGAGACAGAAACACATACTCCGAATGACGAATATGAGAATTTCGTAAACGTCCACTTAGAAGCGGCAGCGAAATACATACCAACTAAACATAGATCTAAAACTAGAGTCCCATGGGAGACATTAGCGGTTTGAGAAAAACGTGCAGATGTGAAAACTGCCTCCAAATGCAGTAGGAGGAACCCAACTAACACAAATGCACTGAAACTAAAAAAGGTACAAAATGAATAAGAAAGCATATACCTAAAAGAACAGACAGAATACATAGAAAACCAAATAGATAAGATAAGAGACTCAGTGGAAGATAGACAATCTAGGATAGCATGGCAAACGATAAATGAAGTGGGCAGAAGGAAGAGCACAGCCAAAGCTAAACTGAAAGCTACAAACCAACAAGAACGAATAAAACTGTGGAAACATCATTTCGAGCATCTACTCGGAAACCTTTTAAAAGTTAAACATGAACCAATAACGAGAATAATTAGTAAGCAATTAGACATCAAACTAGGACCAGTTACTAGAAGAACTCGACCCAGTACTTAGAAAAATTAAAAATAGAAAAGCTGCAGGGCTTGATGAAATTCCCCCAGAAGTATGGAAGACCAGACAATTCGACCGCATACTGCTCCGACACCGTAATGCAGCATATAATCAAAACCTGATAGATAGAAGGATTAATGGATACACCCTCCCTTTCCCTAAAAAGGGCGACCTCGGATTAGCCAAGAACTACCGATGTATAACACTAACATCCGTAGCAGCCAAAATATACAATACCCTACTACGCAACCGCATAGGACCCAAAATTGACAACATACTTAGGAAGAACCAAAATGGCTTCTGGAGAAATAGATTCACGACCTCAAAATTTTGACTCTTCTTGAAGGTGTCCGAGCAAAAAACCTACAGGCACCAATATTTTTTGTCGACTTTACCAAGGCCTTTGATTCCATTCACAGAGGGAAGATGGAACAAATTCTACTCGCATACGGCCAACCAAAAGAAACTGTCGCAGTCATAATGATTCTCTATAGAAACACCAAAGTGAAAGTACGTTCTTCGGATGGAGACACAGACTACTTCGATATTGTTGCAAGAGTACTGCAAGGAGACACTAGCCCCATACCTCTTTATCATCTGTCTAGACTACGTGCTTAGAACATCTATTGATAAAATCAAAGAAAATGGTTTCAAGATAACAAAGAGAAAGAAGCAGAAGGTACCCCACAAAAACAATTACCGTCGCCGACTACGGCGATGATATAGCGCTTCTGGCAAATGCACCCGTCCAAGCCGAAACCCTAATATATAGTCTGGAACGAACCGCTACAGGTATTGGCCTCCATGTCAATGCACACAAAATGGAAGACATGTGCTTTAATCAAACAGGCGACATCTCTACACTAAACGGTTGCTCTCTGAAACTAGTTGACAAGTTCACCTACCTAGGAGGCAATGTCTCATCGACCTAGACAGACATCAACACGCGACTAGCAAAGGCATGGACGGCTATCAAAAGGTTATCGGTCATATGGAAGTCAGACCTGACGGATAAAATGAAACGCAGTTTCTTCCAAGCAGCGGTCGTCTCTATACTGCTATATGGATGCACTACATGGACACTAACCAAACTGATGGCGAAAAAGCTTGACGGCAACTACACAAGATTGCTGCGAGCAATATTGAACAAGTCCTGGAGGCAGTACCCCACAAAGCAGCAGCTATACCTACCACCCATCACGAAAACTATCAAAATCAGACGAACCGGACATGCGGGACACTGCTGGAGAAGTAGGGACGGGCTCATAAATTATGTACTCCTGTGGACCCCTTCACATGGACGAGCAAAGGTAGGGCGACCAGCTCGAACCTACATACAGTAGCTTTGTGTAGGTATGGGATGAAGCCTTGAATACCTTCCGAAAGCGATGAACGATAGGGAGGGGTGGCGAAAGAGGGTCAGAGATATCCGTGGCTGATGGCATGACAAGATGATGAGATGATGATGATATATATATTCTATACTTAGGCAGTCAATCATTATCTAAACAGGTTTGGTTGAATACTGCAGATTGTTTTTTTTTTAAACTTGAAGTGAAGATGTTCAAGTCTTTTCACTAGTCTTCTTACTTCTGGGACAACTTGGTAAAGAAAGAACCCTATATTAGCCCAAGCGCTTTCGGCCATTTCCCCGGCTTATGCTTAACTGAATTATTTGAAATAGAATTGTTTTGACATTCAACTATGTGTGGACAAAAACTATACTTATACTAAACAGAATTGTTTGAGTTATAACTGTTTGACTAAACTGAAAAGCTTGAAATAGAAATGTTTTTTGACAATTAAACTGTGTACTCATGCTAAACTGAATTGTTTGAAGTAGAGCTGATTATTTGTATAAAAAATATTTGGCATCAAATAACCTACAAAGGTTGATATGCCATAAAACCCAAACAATCAACCAACATCGAAACAATAACTATAAAAAAAGACACTTGAAATAAAATAGCATTCACCAAAAGTATAAACATATTAAAAACCAGACTGAACAACCCCATCTATAATTCATATATATGACTATAAGTCACCCACAGACAGATCAGTTTCGTTCTATCAGAACTCATCAGAGTGGCTAGACATATTAGCTACCCGTTGCTGGGATCGAAACCCAGTTGACTGAAACGCAATCCCAGCTTCTAACACTTCAGCCATGAGGAGACGGTAGCATCTAAGAAAATTTTAAACGGTTATGAATCACAATTACTCTTGTTTACATACATCCGTTTAACGGCTACTGAGACCTCAATTCATATATGAAGAGGCTTGCAATAAACGCTAATGGCAACACGATTACTTCATTCGCCAGAGAACTCAACCCTACGGGGATAGGGGAGTATATATATATATATATGGTTTATATATATATATATATATATATATATATATATATATAACCACTCCGAATAAATATAAAACTCATTGTAACAAAGGATCAAACTCAACTCCGTATTTTTGTAAATACTTTATATATATATATATATATATATATATATATATATATATATATATATATATATATATAACAGCTCGGGGAAGGTTTCTGTTTCTTTGTTTAATTGGATATTAACCTTCATGGGTTATTCAATACCAAAGCCATCCTTGTCGAAGAACAGCAACTCATAGCTAGAAGAATAAAGAGCCCCACCTCCCCACTGAGGGTATTAGTCCAAAAGAAAACAAAAAAAGCGACTGGAGTTCGAATTTAGAGGATCCAATTCAGCACCTTAGGCATTACGTCAGGAGAAGTTTGACAGCACGATAAATAGATAGAAACCAAAACAGATAAATTAATGGATAAATAAAAACAGGACGGCAAAAATATTAATAGGAGATGGCATATATATATATATATATATATATATATATATATATATATATACTTTCTTTCAGAAAAACAAAGCCGGTCACATAGGATTATAAATTTATTCCCATCCTGTTACGCATTTTTGAAATTTTCAAAAAGGTGCAATCTGTGTCTTGAATGAAAAATGTACATTTTGCTTTTTCCAGAGCCCAAAAAATTATTAAATAAGAGAAGTGAATTAATAGCTAGGTGTAGACATAGGGCTAAATTTAAACTATAGATAAATAACTTTTAAATTTTTTTTTAAAAAGCATAGAGTTTAACTGAGAACTAATGTAGATGAATAAATAAAATAGAATGTTAGATAGAAAATTATGAAAAAGCATATAATACATACGTACTACTCATAAAAAGTGTAACTGATTAATAGGTTCCAAATAGTTTTGAAAATTTAAAATAATTTAAAATAAATTAAATCTTTGTTTAGTTTAATGTATCATTACGTAAAGTTATTGATTAAAGTTTAAATCTAATTTAATATAAAATCTGTGATTTAGGTCAAAATGTAATTAAAAAATAAAAATTTTTTTTTAAATAAATTTACTACATTTCTAACCGAAATTAAAATTAAAAACGGAAGTGGGCTAAATGAGGAGATAACTCTTCACCCCTCTTCTATCCCCACCCACCTTTTTCTGTGTCTATTCTAGTTTTTTTTTATCAAAAAGATCTGAAGAAGTCCTGTTAATTTTTTTTTCGTGTTTTTGGAAATTTCAAAAATGCATAACAGGATGGAAATAAATTTATAATCCTATGTGACCGGTTTTGTTGTTTTTCTTAAAGAATTTATTGCTCTGTATTATTGTTACATTGAGCTCTTTACCAGGAAAATTTAAATATTCACTCATGAATAATTTCTTGTCCTGATGGAATTACTCCCAACTCCGGTTTAACTGGACCAAAGAATACTTATATATATATATATATATATATATATATATATAAGGGCCTCCATTCTAATGCCAAAACCACAGTAAAGGAAACTCTTCTCGGAGAAGTTAAATCCAAAATCAAAACTAGAATAGAAAGCTCCGCCATCAAACTTCTGCTGACTTGAATCCTTTTGATAAAAACAAGTCCAAGAGAAGGTATTTTTAAATAAATCCTGCTACTTGCATTGTCACTAGTTATGTTGCTAGGCTTATCATTAGGCTGTAGTAATGTACACGCAGACAGTGGCATAATTGTCGTATAAGCGCACATCACTATAATCCTATGATAAATAGATGTCTTACTACCTTACCTTAGGCATCTTCTATATTTTTTTTACAAGTTGAATTAGTTGAGATACGTAGCGCCTTCAATAAGTTTCCAGACTTTTTTGTACAGGCATTTAAAATTGTCGTAGACTCTTGAAAATTCAGTATGTTATTGCTATACATCTTATGAGATTACTGGCCAATTTCTATGATTTCAGGTTCAAATCAACAGCTACAGCTGTTAGAATACACCCTACTAAATTCGAATACACCCCACTAAAGCCTGATTGTCACATCTGGGGGATTTCAAAAATGCAATCTGGACGTGAGGACACTTTAGAAGAACGATATGCAA
Organism: Sepioteuthis lessoniana; assembly: GCA_963585895.1. Taxonomy (NCBI): domain Eukaryota; kingdom Metazoa; phylum Mollusca; class Cephalopoda; order Myopsida; family Loliginidae; genus Sepioteuthis; species Sepioteuthis lessoniana. The sequence goes on from OY757934.1 coordinate 81,737,601, forward strand.
TAAAATTCTGTTTTAAACTTGGAAAAAATATCACAGAAACGTATGTAATGCTTCAGACTGCTTTTCGACCATCTTGAATGAATCAAGCATCAGTTTTTGAGTGGCATAAGAGATTCAAGGAAGGCAGGGAGTCTGTGAGGGATTATGAGAGGTGTGGGAAGAGTAAGGAAGTCAGAACACCAGAGTTGATTGACCAAAGGGTTAGGGTTAGGGTTACTATGTTGAGGATTTAAGGGAGTTCAGGAGGATATACTGTCGGAAGAGGCTAGCACTCTACAAATCGGGTCAGTGGCATTTCCACCAGGACAATGCACCAGTCCACAACTCCATCCTTGTCACAGACTATTTGACCAAGATGGGCATTAAGATAGTTCCTCACCGTCCTTATAGTCCAGACTTTGCTCCCTGTGACTTTTGCTTATTTCCTAAGCTCAGAGGCTGTCGTTATGAAACAATTGAGGAGATGAAAGAGGCTGTGACGAAGGTCATTGACACACTCACACAAGAGGACTTCCATGAAGCCTTGCTGAAGTTGTAGGAACGGTACAACAAGTGCATAGCAGTCGAAGGGGACTAGAGTTTCATGTGTGTACTATCAATAAAAGTGCCCATACGAAAAAAGTCTGGAAACTTATTTAATGATCCTCGTATGTATAAACCAGGATAGATTAAAATGAACTAATAAAAAAACAAGCCAGCCTGCCTACTAGCTAGCCAGATAGATTGATTTTTTCTTTGACTTTTAAAAAGAAAAATCTCACTGTTCAACTCTTTTCTTCTTGGAATAGGTTGATAGATAGATTGATTGGTTTTGTCAAACTTTTTATTAATTTTTAAAAAATCTTGGTGTTCATTGCATTTTCTTTCAAAATAGACAAATAGATTCTGTCTTATAACTTTTATTAATTAAAGATATTTCTAAAATATTTGAGGAAGGATTACTTCATTTTTAGAAATTCGTTTCTTGTACGAATAGCCACCTCCGAAAGTTTCTGAAGTCATGTTTCATTTCAAACTTTTGTGTCTTCTTTTGTTCGTTGTTATTCTTATTCGTCCTCTTTTTTTTTAATTTTTTTCTTTTCTTTGACCATTGATCAACGTCTTCTGTAACGCTGGCTCCACTGGCACCACGGCAGAACCCCGTCCATTAATTCCTGCCGTACCTCCACCTCCCTCCCACTGAAAAGAACAAGACTCAGCCCAATGTTAACGCTGCCAACCATCGACAATGTCTAACTGACTACAGACCTAAACCCTTCAGCCCAGCCATCTTTGCTAGCCTCAGCAAGGCAGTATTTTATTTCCGCAGCTGCAGAAATATCATCTCAATTATATTTCTTTCGGATTTCTTTATTACGAATAACAATTTCACTAACGTGGGTGTTGACCTTAAAGGATAATCTTTAAATTCACTGATGACTGAATTAAACGATTTTTGGTCTGATTGCTCCGTCAGTCATACGCAATCAGGAAGGAGCCAATTAAAGTTCTGATTGAAGAACAATGAACTGGATTAGCTAGTCCGTTAAAACTTTCAAGATCTTTCTTCATTTTATTCATTTTTTTTCCAATTCTTTTCATAACTTTAGACTCGAAGGACCCAGTTTCGAATTGTAAAATGAACTGATTATGCTCGTTTTTTACTTTTCTTTTTCCCCCTTACTTTTTTTCTGACCTGTTTTCAAATCCTTTAAACGAAATTGTAATATTTTATACAAAATTTCTCATATTTGTGCAAGTTATAGTTATCAGTTCGGTGTGTTTCGTGAAGCTGCGCAAGTAGATTTATTTTGATATCCGTGAGGTCTTAAAATGTTGCCCTTGAAACACATTTTCACTTTATGATTGATTTCAATGGCATGTCAACCTGTCAAGGGTAATATTTTCTAACTGCAGGTTAGGGAATTGCTTACATTGTACGTTCATATTTATATGTTTTGTCCTCCCGTGTTTCACATCTCTCAACCTATGGGTAAATGGTAGGGAAAATTTCGCACTTTAACCTTAGCATGGCAACCGGTTTAGGAAGGGGGGTACTCGGATTTCAAATCAGTTGAATACCTGGAGAGGGATGGGCTTCCAGTGCCCACCAGTCGTTCTTGCCGGGTGGGTGATATTGATTGCCTAGTCTGAGAGGGCCTTCGCCCTGGTAGTACCAGCGTAGTTCAGCTCGTGAACCACAACATAATGGGGATTAAAGAAGAGTGCACAAATTTAGAATAGTTTAAATACTAATGTTACATATTCTCTTCTTCCAAATACGATACCCATCACCCAGCTCTCCTCTTTGCTCTTCTGTATCACCCCATCATCATTTTTTCACTGTGGTTCTATTCGTTTCTCGTGTTGGTATAAGTAATAATTCATGCACTACTTCATATCCACATTTGATTCAATTAATTCCCTTGCTCAGTTGGCTGGAGCTGTAGAATACACCGACAGAACCTCTGCAGAAGGGTAAGACCCCCCCAATGAGTGTCCTGTTTATGACGCTAAACAGTCCGATGGTGAGGTCCGAGTATTTCAGGGGCCTTGGGGAATACCCCCTTTATTGCCATTACTCCTAGGTCCATTCTGGCCTGGTGTGGCAGCACCTGATAGGGTCCTGTCTATGGGTTAAATAGAACTAATGGCATACTTATGCTAAACTGAATTGCTTGAAATAGAAATGTTTTTTTCACAATTAAACCGTACTTAAATTTAAACTGCATGCTTATGCTAAATTGAATTTTTTGAAATTGAACTGTTTTTTGGCATTAAAACAGTACTTACACTAAACTGTATTGTTATATATAACTGCTTGAATAAACTGAATAGTTTGAAATAGAAATGCTTTTGACTAACTGTGTACTCATACGAAACTGAATTGTTTGAAATAGAACTGATTATTTACATAAAAATGGATTAATAAACTCCGAGAGCTATGTGATCACGTGACTTCTGTCCCCAAAACCACGTTCTCAAACGACCTTGTATCCTTGTGTCTAGATGTAGAAGTTCTACGTTTATATAAAATAAATACGACATCAAGGAAGGGAACTTTATAGTTAGTATAAAAAAAACTTTGCCAAGTACAACTGATATCTTCACGTACAATATCCCTAAAAGAACCTAATATTGTACAACCGTTGATAAATAATTGCTTCCCTAACTTTTTCGTCGTCAACCAAATGCACAAAGCTCTCAACAATAAAAGCATAATGACAATATAGAGAGCAATAACCAAAATAATGAAACTATTGATCTATTTTATTGTAATCAGATATCTGCTCTGTCAGCTAGGGTAGAAATGGAGGTAGACTGCATCCCAACGAGTGTCTTGTATGACACTAAACCATTTGAAGGTTAGACTTCAGTTCTTCAGAGTTTGAGGGAATGTGGAGCAGCATCTAGCAGTTTAAGCAAGGAGATTGTCGGAAAGGCTTGCAAGAAATTCCAAAGTTGCCCTGGTTGAAGTCAATGTCGATTTCTTTGAATAAATTTAATCTAAAATATAGGTCAAATGTCTTGACTGCCGAAGCAAAATCTGGGAAGAGCAAAAATCGAGTGGGTGCTTGTTCAAGGGTTAGAATGTAGTCACGAGGGATTGGAGAGAGAGGAATTCTGAGCACTTGAATTCAGGATTTTGAAGGGAAAGTCGAACAGTTGGGACTTTTCCGGAATCAATTCAAGACACAATATAGTCTCTTGAAAAAAGCAAGAATGTTTTGTTGCTTTTTGTTTTTGCTTTTGTTTTTGTATGCAAAGTTTTTGTCCTTGCTTTTTACTATCGTGAAAACTCTTAAGGCATTTGAAAATATTTCTATATGGGTTCTAAGTAATATTGATACAACTCCTATTTAGAAACCTGTGCATGTATTGATCTCTACATATGACCATTTAGTGCAATCTATTATATAATATGTATGTTTAATTTTGTGTAAATTAAAACACATGTTCATAACTTCCCAATTTTATTTTCTGTTATTTTCCGTTCGCAGAGCCTGAATCGAACCCTTGTTTCTAAAACTATCATCAGCAATACTCGCACCAACACTTCAATTGTTGCTTGATTTTTTTTCTATTTTTGCTTTTAGGGTTTTTTGTTCATTTCTTTGTTTTTGGGGGTTTTTGCTTTGTTTTTTGTGGGGAGGGTATTTTGTTGTTGCTGTTGTTTGTTTATTTGTTTGCTCTGGGGTTTTTTCTTGCTTTTATTTTTTGTTTTGTTTTTTTTTTTTGTTTTTTGTTGTTTTTTTTTGTTTTTCGTTTTTGTTCCAGTTTTGTTTTTCGTTTATTTGTTTTAATTTTTTTGGTTTTTGCTCAGTTTTTTCTTTATTTATTTTATTTCTTTTTTTTTTTTTTTTTTTTTTTTTGCTCGTTTATATATACTTTTTGGAGGGGTTGCTGTGTTTTATCTGGGTTTTTTCTTTTGTTTGCTTAATTGTTTGTTTTGGGGGTTGTATTGTTTTTTGCCTTGTTTTTGATTTTTAAGGAGTTATGTTTTTTTTTTTCTTTTTTCTTTTTTTTTTATGTTAATTCAAATGAAAATATGTTAAAAGTACCTCAGGAATTCTTTGTAGAAAATATATATCTTCTCTTTCGAGATGATAGAATGACTAGTTACAACTACAAAAGTGATCATAAGTTTATAAGAGCAATGTAATCATAAATATTAATTTTAAAACTCCTAAAATCTTCCTGCAACTTGACATTTATGAAACTCCATGAGTAGAAAAGTTTTTATATTTAATATCAAACGCAAATACATGCACATCTCTCTCTTATATATATATATATATATATATATATATATATATATATATATATATATATATAAACCGGTTACCATACGAAGGTTAAAGAGCCCAATCTTCCCTACAATTTTTTCTATTGCTGGATTATAGTTGGATGCATTCCTTTTCCAAGAATGTCAATCCTATGTGAAATGCAAACAGCCGTGGTCAGGATTTGAAATCGGTTAAGCGAGTACATTCTTATGACGATAACCGTTACACCATGAGCGCCTTCATTATGACGGCACAGAGATATAATACACGGAGACATAATACGGCATAAAATAATATTACTTGAAAACAAGATTTCCTTTCCTTTCAGTTATAAGTAGATAATTGGGACGACTAGTATAAGTACAGCAACCGAAGGAAAATTCTGATTTCACTTCAGCTGTACGCCATTTGAAAATTTGTCGTGAATGTCTTTGTTAGATAGATTGTGTAAATACTAGCTAGTATTCATATCTCTTATCCTCTACTATCGCCACCCCACCATCTATGGATAAATAGTAGGTCTGGCTTAGATATTTAGCCTTGGTACGGCAACAGTCAAGGAGAAGGAAAATTCTCAATTTAAACCAGCTGTACTGTTCAAAATTCTCTGTGTGTCGCATGATGACTGTATTGAATAGACTTGGAAACTAGATCTCTTTTGTTCCACCACCACCACCAGTTACGGTTAAATTGTGGGGCAGACTGGGCTCTTCAGCCTTGGAAATCAGATCTATTTAATGAACAAAAGACGACAAAAGTTCAAGTATTTAACCCTAGAGGTAAACCAATCATTAAGAGTTGCGTGCAAACAAGCACTATTTTACTCATAAGAATCCGTAAATACGTAAATAGTTGAATGACGGCACAAATAGACAGTAAAAAGAATACATGAAAACAATATTGCTTGTAACGAGATCCATTTGAAAAAATAAAAAACACGAAAAGTAGTTAGGTTATAAAATTTATATCTTAAAGTATAATTTTTTAAAAATCTATGAACAATTAAATTGTCTACCTCAAAATGATTATTACTTTCAAGTCTATGTATCATCATCATCAAGGCGTCCCACCAGCATGGTTCCCCTCTCTCTCTCTCTCTCTATATATATATATATATATTCGCCATCAGTCTCGACAAGCCCACTAGACGGCATCCAGTGTCCGAGCATTGGGTTGGTCATGTGTTCGAGTCTACAGGATAACGTCGCATATAATTTCGTCCATACTTCTTCGGCAATGCCCAGCATGTTTTAGCGTTGACGTAATGGTTAAAAGATGACTTTGGCATTAAACACACTACAAAGTTTGATATGCCATTAAATAAAGAAATCAAATCAAACTATCTGAGCAGAGAAATTAACTTAAAATCTAGATACCGTGGTGGTTAAACGGCGTCCTTTTCCCATATTATCCACCGTTGTGATCTGAAAATATCTTCTACTATCGCCAGTAAATAAAAGTTTCAATCAATCATAACACTAATGTAAGTTGGCTGACCGTAGTCGAGGGTGACCCAAAAGATTCCTTTTCAATAGCTGCTACACTAAGGTGTCAGGGAGGATGCTACTCTTTTCTCTGGACTGCTCTACTTACCCTTAGTCCATACCTTATAATACTGAGTGTTAAGCAAGGAGGCATTAAGTACTATTTTTTGAGTCTTGGTATGACTCGATCTGAACCCTGGTCTCCCGGACCATTAGCGAACACTCAACCACTGTGCCAATGAGCCAGTCATATTTACCACCCCTGATATTTTCTCAGCATGGCTTGAAAACATTATACCATTAATTCAAATAATTCAATTTAGTTTAATGTATATGTTCCGCTATTAAAGAAAAAATGTTTTATGTCTTATCTATAATTAGTTTATTTACTGCTAAATAAAAAACTACATTCAACATCTTCTAAGTGTGCTAATTCTAAGATTTCTTTCAGAGTTAGTAGAGTGTATACTTGAATTTCACATTCAATTTCAGTAGAATAAATGTGTAGAAAAGACATCTGTGATATAACCATGCTAATCAAGATCTTCTATGAGGAATCGCCTGGATGTTTAATTATTTCTTCACTTGTTTTATTTTATTTGATCCAGTCAATATAATAAGAAGAGAATCTCGGTTGCCTCCAGTGTAAACTTTAGTTTTGCAATGCTTAAAGTAAATATTCCCAGTGGGTGTCTTAAGCAATCTCTTACTGACTATTGACTTCTCTCTCCATCAATTCGATTGATTTTAACATGTCAACTTATCTCAGGAAATCCATGTGGTGTTGAGGCTTATGTGACTGACTGTGACATCGTGCGAAGAGAGTTCAAACTTCAGTCGCGCAGTTACGTTCACTTTCAGGATAATACCCTTGAGAAAGATATGAACCCTCTGATCTCTCCTTAGTTAAATAGTAACACTTTTTCTTCAATATGAATGGCTTTGGCATGAAATAATTTATAAAGGTTAATATACCATTAGATAAAGAAACCAAACCAAACCTGTCTCGGAATATTTCATACCTACAGGTTAGGGAATCACGTTCCTTGTTTCGTTCATAATAACCTTTTTTTGTGTCCTTGTTTCTTAAGAGTAGTTTTTGTGCTTTTTTGTGCACGGTCCTATCAAAAACGAGGAACTTTTAACTAGATCTATTTAAGCAATAGATTAACAAGTACTACCCCTCCGGGTCAGAGTGGAATTGTAAGTAATGACAATGAGAGGGTTTCCAGATCGACTCCCCGTGATTTAATAAATAAAGAGTTTAACTGCAGTCTCGAAGTAAGTGACTTCGAACTCCAGACGCGTTATTGCGTTCAGTTTTGGATAAATAATCTTAAGAAAGGCATGAACCCCCTAACCCCCCAGCTAGGGATTAAATAATATCACCGCTGCTCTTCGACAAGAATGGTCTTTGCATTAAATAACCCACGGACATTAATATGCCATTAAAACAAAGAAATCGAAACCGAACCAGATATCCAGAACAAGGACCAGATGAAGTTTAGTTTCATTTCCAGATATCCCATTTTTTACGGGTTTATGCATTTTTCACCCCCCTCCTCAGTAGAGAATACAGTCAACTTATCCTAAGTCCTGCCAACTGAGCTGACTTCTCTTTTGTTGTAACTGGTTTTCTTGCAGAAGAAGATGACTCGCTGGTGTTGGTCTAAAATACAAAAGTTAGGCACTTGTTCTATCAAGTATTTTTTTAAATGACTAGATCGTTGCAACATCGAGAAATGAAGGAAAACAGCCGTCTTAGATACATAAGATATTTTTTGACGTCTTGTTACAGCTGGGATCAGACCTCAACGCTAACACATTCAAATAAAAAATCAAGGAAACGAAGATGTTGGAGATTTGTGCGCCACTATTATAAAATAGAAAAACCTGGATTTGGAAATAATCTGAAACAACGTTCCACTTCGTTGGGTACCATCCCTGTAAGTCACTGGCGATTCCTTTCTTGTGGCAACGATAGTTTTCATGTATCGCTGGTGTTTATCTGGAATATCCACGGCTACTCTGATGCCGAAATAATAACAACCTAAAGCTGTCGCCAATTCAGAGATAGAGAACCCAATGATCTTTCTTGTTGCAACAATCATTATTTTATCAATATTAGATCCTAGAGCATTCGATGAAAGTCGCTCTTTATTGATTACATTACTCATGGAGGGGGGAGTAAAACTATGTGTATATTACTGAATTATAATTTGGTTCTCTCAGTTTATTTCGATTACAAATAAGTCGTGACGAATTCGTTAATAACCTTACGGATAACGAAGTAACTGGTTATATAATGTTTGCCTATTTGATTGTCTGATTTTAACGGCGTGGCAATTCGTGTAGGGTTATTTTATGCCTTGAGGTTAGGGAATTGCATTCATAGTATGTTCATCTTTTAATTTTTGTGTCATTGTTTCTTAAGAGTTGTTTTTGTTGTTGTTGTTGTTGTTTTTGTACACGTTCCTATCGAATACAAATAATTTTTTACAGATCTATTTGATCCATAGTGGACTTGATAGAAATAGCAATGAAGCAATACTCCATACTCCCCAGATTTCTAGAACCGGAGCCTCACCTTTTAGGAGCAGGTTAGTGTCATACCCAGGACACCTATAGAGTACCTGATTATTTCTGACCGTAACTATCATTATTTTGTCAAACATTGTAATATTATACCTTGTTCAATGACACCCATAGCTACACTTCCTCTTTGCCGATTACTTTAATCACAGGAGCGAGTGAAATCAATCAGTATACTGCAATCTCTAATTTTTTGGCACTTCAATTTATTTCTATTCATCAAAAATAGATGGTCACAGACTTGTTTAGAAGTTTAAAATTCTAACGATTAGGCATCATGGCTTCTAGCTGATTAATGTATATGTTTTATATATATCCTTTATTGAAAAGTCAGAGGCATGGAGTACCCTATGAAAATCAAACTCAGTCTTAATAGTAAGGTAGCCAAGCACCCTAAGCATTACACCATAGGAAGTAGTCAATTTTATTGATATTGTGTACTCTTTTTTATATATGTTTAGTACTCAAAAACAAATTAGAGAGCCCACCCCGATATATATATATATATATATATATATATATATATATATATATATATATATATATATTCATATTAAATGTTAAAACTTGCAAAACATTTTTCTAATACTTAGAAAAAAGAATATTTATTGATTTTGCTGTCTACCTGAAAATCAAAACTCGTGAAACTAATCGAGTAGGAAAAGTTGAATTGAATATTGTTCTACTCATAGAATATCGAGCAATTTTTTAAATATATATATATATATATATATATATATATATATATATATATATATATATATATATATATCATATTTTGTTTTTGTATAAAATTATCAGAAAAAGAGAAGAAATTGTTAACTCGTAGACTTTGTTTTTATTTCACAAATTTTTACATGCCTTAAATATATATGAAAAAGAACGATTTTTTAGAAACTCAGGTTAAAGTTTCGACAGAGTTGTAACGTCAATTTGATTTTGCAAACTTTTTTCTGCAGGGTGGAACGCTAAAATTGTCGTCCTAAAGAAAACAACACTACAGCTTTATTCTAAAACTTTTATTGAAAAAATCAATTCAGGTAACTTGATTATGTAGTAGAGCTGACATCTATTTAATGTAACCGCCTTCGGTCTCAATCACTGCCTCGATACGGATCCGGAACTGGGAGCATTCCTTTTCCACAAGCGCCGGCGGGAGCTCGGCGAATACTCGGCGGATGGCGACGATCAGGCTGGCTTTGGTGTTGTGGGAGATCATGTTGGTGATGTTCTTGACGTATGACCAAACGAAGTAGTCCAGCGGGTTCAGGTCGGGGGAGGAGTGGGCCAGTGAGAGAAGGGTACAAAGTCGTAGCACAACTTCTGAAGCCAAGCCTGGGTCTCTTTGGACTTGTGGGCCGGCCCCGAGTCCTGCTGCCACGCCCAGGGTTTGTCACCGGCCACCTGATTGCACCAGGGTATCACCACACTATTCAGCACATCCAGGTACCCTTTGGTGTTGACTTTCAAGCCGACTTCGAAGATTTGAGGTCGCATGATGTGGCCCATACTTGAAACCACACCAAAGACCATAACACTGGACACGTCCCTGTTATTCGTGGCAATCCAGCGATGGTTCTGGCTGTCATAACTTTGATCGGTAAAGATCATGAGTTGTACAGCGGCGCATCTCCGATCTCGCACGTTGAACATTGTGTCACTTTCAGACATGATAGAAGGCTCCTATCGCTCTTGGGATTTGTACACAACTAGCCTACTAGTAGATGGTCTGCAACAAAAAAACCTAGAAGCATTGGATAACCTGTCAAAAGGAAATTCACCCTATTATCGTCAACTAGCACCCTAAGCATTTATGGTGAAGGTGATAAGAAGGTTTTCTTTTTCATTTTAGGGACATACGAACATAACGATAAGAATGAAAAAAAAAAAGATCATTTATAGAAAGAACCTTTTTTGACAGGAAAACCTATTAGTGAAAAAAGAATAAATCGGGCAAAATGTTGAACAGTGTGTTAATAGCACCCATAATGCTAAGAAGACCTTCATTCGTCCGAAATATTTCTGGTATATGAATGTTAAATATATAGTTACCAACCGTTCTGCAGGCGCAGAATGCGACACAAGGTCAATTTAAGGCGGAGTTTAACAAGTATGAATTCAGAGTTTTCCTTCTCCCAGACTAGTTGCCAAACCAATGTTTAAGGGCTCAGTCTGTCCTATTATTTAACCATAGCTGGGGGAGAATAGCTGGATTCATGCCTTTCCCGAAGTTAGTAGCGCTAAAAAATAAAATACAAACAACTTTATCCACGATTTAAACTCGGGTCACTGTATTAATTTCCTACAATGGTTCCCATTACAATATATATATATATATATATATATATATATGTATATATATATATATATATATATATATATATATATATATATATATATATATATATATATTGTGTACTTAGCTAGCAAGTTGTTATCAAAGCATGCTTGGTTAAGGACAGTGGATTATTTTCTTTTTTAGATCTTCAAGTGAACATGTTTAAGTTTTCTAGTTATTTTTCTTATGTCTGGGTCTAGATGGTGGAGAAAGTTCCCCTTAGTAGCGCAAGCGCTTTTGACCATTTCGCTGGTCACTCTCAGGGGTTGTGTTTGACTGTTTGTTGCTGCAAATTTTATTTATATTTATTTGGAGTTTGTTTTTTTGTTTTTTTCGTTTTGTTTTTTGCTGTTTTTTTTTCAGTATGGATTTAGCTCATTTTGTTAGAATGTTTGTTAGGCTTAGTTATTGAATATGTTTAATGTATTAATACTTGTGTTGAATGCTTCCCTAATAAACTAATCAATCAACAAATAAAACTATATCTCTATAACATCCATAAAAATAACAATAACAACAATATTGATACTAACAGAATTAACTTATATTACAAGAATCAAATGCATAAAAACTATAAATTCAACGAGCAAATAATAACCAACATTCAACACAGACACATTAAACCCATCGAACATTAAAAAAAATCAAACTTATCTGTTACACTAAATTTAAATCGACAAACCTCTTAGTTAAAAATAACACAAATTCACACAAAACTTTCCGAAATCAAACTAAAGTAGTGCATAAATTTACATGTCCATTTCGAGAGAGTCTCTCGGAAAATAACATCACAGCTAATACCTACATTGGTCATACAACAATAACACTCTCTCATCGCCTTACATACCATCTATCCAATATACGTGTCATAAAACAGTATCTAATGACAAGGCATAACGATAACACTGACTAACTCAAATCTCCGGAAATTAGAAAGATCCTAATTAACAATACAAAAATTATAAATTATAAAAATAAATATAAAAACCGTTTACAAATCCTCGAAGCAATAACCATAAAATAAACAAAATACTATAAATAAAACAGGTATTAACATATTAAACATATTCAATAACTGACCCTAACAAAATGAGCCAAGACCGTATTAAAAAAAACACTCCAAATAAATATAGATAAAACTCGCAGCAACAAATGACCAGCGAAATGATCAAAACCACTTGGACTACTTTGGGGCACTTTCTCCACATAATAACAAGACTAGAGCGTCATTACTTGAAGATCTTGAAAAGAAAACAATCCGCGGTCTTTAACCGAACAGGCTCATATATATATATATATATATATATATATATATATATATATATATATATCACAACGCTGTACTGATATCAAGGATTCCCGGCTCTCTCTCTCTCTCTCTCTCTCTCTCTCTCTCTCTCTCTCTCTCTCTCATCGCTCTCGGTTGATCCGCTAAACTGGATTCATGATCCGAGCATAACTGATGAATGTAAATCCTTGCAGGTCGACCTATGCTGGTTCATTAACATGTGTAGGAGTCCACGAGAGAACATGGCTAATGAGTTTTTTCCCTGCTTCCTCAGCAGTGCTTAGCATGTCTTGTTCGTCTCACTTGGATGTTTTATGAGATGTAAATGACCGTGCAGCTGCTGTTTTGTGGGATGCTGCTTCTGAGGCTGCAGCTTGGAAGATATCCAATTTTATTTTATCAGAGATTGGATTTCCATGTGGTAGATAACCAGTCAATAACAGTTAATGCTTTTCCAATCCGTATGTTGATATAGCTTTCCGTTGAAGAGATATTCCTGCCAAGGTATTTAAAATGTTCTACTGATTATAGCGGCAAGCCATTTATTTTGCAGCTGGCACCATTTTGTTGACAACTCATAAACTCAGTTTAATCTGTTCACGTGGAGATCAAATGTCTCTTGCTGCCTATTTTGGCTTTACAGTAAACATAAGACTGGAGCAGATGTATCTGCGAAATTATTGACTCGATCTTTGTGTATAGAGACAAATACCTTAGAGAAATCAAATAAACAAAAGTGTTACTTTGAGATTTTTAACATGTTCTCCTTCAATGATTCGCCGAAATGCCAACATCTGATAAGTTTGGTATCAGTTTCTCTAAAAACTGTCCTGATTTTACCAACGAATTTTCTCAACTTCAGGTCAGATAAGAATGGGAAGCTGGGCATTATTAACCTTAGCAGCTGTAACAGTAAAAGTTATGCCATTGTAGTTTTTAATGATTACGAAGTCGCCTTCAACAAGGGAAGTATACAGCTTTTTGTCAATTTCTCTCTTGTACGTGGTGCATTCAATAAGTTTTCAGACTCTTCTTGACAGGCATTTAAAATTGTCGTAGACTCTTGAAAATTCACTGTTATTGTTATACATCTTATGAGATGACTGTCCAATTTTTATGATTTCAGGTTCAAATCAACAGCTACAACAGGAATTGGAATACACCCTAATAAAGCCTGATTGTCACAGCTGGTGAATTTCAAAAATGCAATCTCGACGTAAAGACACCTTAGAAGAACGATATGCAATAAAATTCTGTTTTAAACTTGGAAAAAATGCCACAGAAACGTATGGAATGCTTCTGACTGCTTTTGGAGCATCTTGCATGAATCGAGCATCAGTTTTTGAGTGGTATAAGAGATTCAAGAAAGGCAAGGAATCTGTGAGGGATTATGAGAGGTGTGGGAGGAGTAAAGAAGTCAATACACCAGAGGCTGTCGTTATGAGACAATTGAGGAGATGAAAGAGGCTGTGACGAAGGTCATTGACACGCGCACACAAGAGGACTTCCATGGGGCCTTTCAGAAGTTGTTGGAACGGTAGAACGAGTGCATTGCAGCCGGGGGAGATTACTTTGAAGGGGTCTAGAGTTTCATGTGTGTACTATCAATAAAAATGCCCATATGAAAAAGTCTGGAAACTTATTTAATGATCCTCGTATTTTGTTGATACACGTCGTGTTTCACCTTCATGCTAAATTGTAAATAAATATGATCAACGTGCAAATAAAATGGCATTTATCAGTGTCATTGGATATCTAGTTTCCGTAATGATTTAAAAACCAAGTTTTGATGAATACATGCAATGTATACATATATATATATATATATATATATGTGTGTGTGTGTGTGTGTATGTGTGCGCGCACGCGCGTGTATTATGTTCGAATATATGTGCACAGAGAGAGAATCATATATTTATCCAATTACCCCCTAGGCTGGATTTGACACAAGGTCATTTTATTGTGGGGGCCACACACAAATTGAGACTCATACGCGGACATCACAAAAATGCTTGATCCCGTCGGTATGCCCATTTTGAGGAGCCTCAGGTACCAAGCGATAAACTCAACCCTGCAAAGCAGGTATTGCCAGGGAGAAAGACCCCGTGGGACCAGGCGGTTTGTGGGGGGGTTATAAGTATTAAAACTTATTTTACTACGAAGTGGGAAGTGTAAATATCCCCACAGTGAGAATCAAGCCCATATACATATAGTGAGAGAGAGAGAGACAGGAGTAATAAAGTATTAAGAAATATACTGATTGGCTTATTGCTTCTGGTACATCATATGTATACATATATATATATTCATGGGTAATATCATTGTTTTATTTTCAGAAAGGAGGCGCCCGTGGTGTTATGGTTATCGTCGTAGAAAATGGATACTGGGACATGAGTTCAAATCCTAGACCAGTTTGATTGCACACAACATACCACTAATACCATTGAGAAAAGTATTAATCTAACTACTCTCCCTCTCGTTACGGGCGAATAGTCGGGCAGACTGCACTCTTTAACCTTGGTATGGCAACCGGTCTAGGAGAATGAAAACTCTGAATTGAAACCTGTTAAACTCAGCTTAAAATTGGCCTTATGTCCCATTCTGTCTGTGCGGAGGGATTGGTAAATACAGCAAACAACAGAAAATATTCTAATTTTAAGGGATAAGAAAAGAATGCAATTTTTAATGTCCTTTAATGTTTAGGTTTTTTCGTTACCTCTGAAAAATACGCTGCCAACACAAAGGGACGAACTATCAAAGAGAAACAAAATGAAAGATTAACAATGAAAACAAAAAAAAATGAATAACCACACATATAGAATCCTAAGAAACTATAAGTGACGGATAATTGTATACAAAATTCTAACTAGGAGGGAGTCCTCGTGGTGTAGTGGTTAACATGATAGATTGTAAGATCGTTGAAAGCGAGTTCGAATTCCAATCGCGCTATTCAGTCTTGTACTTTTGGGAAAAGTATGAAACCCAGAATCCTCTACTATTGGTTAAATAGTACCACTACTGTTCTTTTACAAGGATAACCTTGGTATCTAATAACCCACGAAAATTGATATGTCATTAAATAAAGAAAAGTAAACTGAAACTCTCCCTCTCGGTCAGAGTGGACCAGGGAGTAATTACATTGAAAAGGTAACTCCACATTCCTCTGGGCACCAAAATTGTAGCATCACTACTGAATACAATTTAGTGACATACTCAGAACACACACACACACACATAAACACACACACACACACACACATATATATATAATGTTCAAAAACTATTGACACTTTTATTATTCTTATTTCTAATTTAAATGAAGATGGTTTGGTTTGGTTTTCCTTGTTTAATGGGTTATCAACCTTCGTGAGTTATTAAATGCCAAAGCCATCCTTGTAGAAGAACGGTAATGGTAATATTTAACCTATACCGAGGGGAATAAGGGGGTTCATAACGAAAGTGAACTTAATATCACGACTCGAGTTCGAACCTGCTTTCTACGATGTCATAATCCAGCACGTCAGCCACAACATGATGGTGTCTCCCCTAATTAAAGAGTGGTTTACAGCTGAGCAACAAAATAATAAACTGATTATGTCTAGACATCTAGGTTTCTTCATCGAATCCCTGCCAACTCTCAATATTTTTATCAGCAGTCGTGATGTAATCTTATCAGCAAGTTTTGGTGAAACTCAGGATTTTACAAGTACAGTTCCCTACAATCTGATCAGACTTAGCATTGTGACATTTTCTTATTTCCTAAACTGAAAGTTTATCTCATGAGCAAGATCTGAAGAGGTGGAGAGTATAAAAACGCAGCGTTATTCAATATCAAAAAATGAGTTTCACAAGAACTTCGACCAAAGAATAATTCACCAGGATTGATGCGTTAAATACCAATAAAACTATCTTGAAAAATAACATTTCTTTGGTTCACGTTTCATTAAAGATGCTTGACAAGGATTTTTCGTAATTTTTTTCTTCTTTTTTTACTAAGCTTAGCTAACTTTGACACAAGGGTAGAAGTCAAGGCATGCCGGGAGAATCGAACTCACAGTGATGCTCGTTAACCATTATACCACGTAAGACGCCCTAAATATGATTTTGCTGATATTATCTACAGTTTCGAGATATCATTACAATTCAAAGATTTCTCCGGACAATTAAGCTGATTTTTGTTTTGTTGTTGATACAATATTTTAATTTTTTTTCGTTTTTGTATTTTCTTTTTATTGTTCTTGTTTATGCTTATTTTTTGTATTGTTTTGATTTGTTTTTTGTCTGTTTTTTTTTTTTTTGTTTTTGTTTCGTTTTGTTTTTTTTGTTTTGTTTTTTTAGATGTAATATGCATCTCCGTGAGGACAAGATTCTTGCTCACGTTACTTCTTTCAAAAGGTCGAAAGAAAGAAACGGTATCAAATAGAGCTTTTTTTTACTTTTTCTTTTCTTTTTTCTTTTACTTTTTCTTTTTTCTTTTACTTTTTCTTTTTTCTTTTTTTTTCTTTTTTTTTTTTCGCATGGACTTATTCTCAAATCTTTTCATACAATTCCATTTTGCGTAACATTTTTCTGCTTAGTGGCGGACGGATGGCCGGATAAGATGCTATGGAATTTAGTTTAGCTTAAAAAAGGCCAGAAGTATGGAGCACTCATTGAGGATGGAAATCGCCATCAATAGTCGGCTACCCCACCTTGCAAATTAATATGCAGCCAGAGGTATCCTAACGATTTACTAAGTTAATACCTCCGAAACGAAAAGTCAAAATTGCATAAAATCTTCATGTTGAAAGTAATTAAAGGATGAAATATGCTGAGTAGCGGAAGCCACAGTGAATTGAATTCTGAGAACCATGTTACTGTATTATGCGATTTCAAGTATTCTTCCATGTAAAAACATTTTGTTTGAAATCGTGTACTCCCCCCTCTCTCTCTCTCTCTCTCTCTCTCTCTCTCTCTATCTATCTATCTATCTATGTATATATATATATATATATATATATTCTCTAGGCGCCTTGGGAGGTGTGATGATTAGCAAGCTAGACGAGCGAACATTCACAAGTACGTTCACCTCTCACTGGGTGCCTCTTTCATAAGGCGTTGTGCCACATCAAAGCAAAAAGATTTGGAAATTATTCTAAAATTCTATTTATCTTCCCTTTTGTCGCTCTATTTATCTATTCTTATCTATCTATATCTGCCTCTTTCTCTCTCTTTCTATATATATATATATATATATATATATATATATATATATATATATATATATAAACGTATCTATATATTTGTCATGCCCTTTCTGTCACTATTTGTCTTTTTCTCTCTGTCTATCTTTTTCTTTTTCTCTCACTCATTCTATCGATCTATTTATCTCTGTCTTTCATTCTATAGTTCTCTCTCTCTCTCTCTCTCTCTCTCTCTCTCTCTCTCTCTCTCTCATTTTATCTATCAATTTATCTCTCCCTCCGCCTTGTACCAATATCCTTAGGAAAGGTATGAATACACTTATTACCCAAACTTATGAGTTAAATAGTACCACTACTGTCCTTCTAGAAGGGAGTCTTTGGTGTTGAATAACCCACAAAGATTGATATGCCATAACAAAAGAACAAACATCTTTCTTTACCCTTACTTTCTATCTCTTTAGATTTATATATTTATCTCCACTTCGCTCTATCAAACTATCAATTACCACTAATCCGCCCTGAACTCAGAGATGTTTGGGACCTTGTATGGGTCAAATGAAACTGTATAAAATAATTCATATTTGATTGGACAAAGTGCAAAAGGTATCTTTAGAAACTCCACAAAAATGTCTATATGAAAGTAAAATGAACGCGATTCCTTAACCTCAAGGCATAAAATAATCCTAGATTGATCAACATCCCGTTAAAATCGATCAATAAATCATCTTGCTTTTTATATTCCTACCTTTTCAGTTGGAAATTCCCAGCAGGTTACTGACAATGAGAAAAGACACCGGTCGAAACGTTGTGATTTTATAATAAATATTAACTATCTATGATGCTTTTATTGACGTTCATATTGCTTCTTACACACCCAACACCTCCAACTGAACGTGGATGGGGATATTCTTGATAAATTTACTTGAAATATGTTTCAAATATTTCCAACTTCGTTTAAAGTTTGTTTTCAAATTTTAATTTGAACCACCTCAAAACAGGAAAAAACATGAAAGAGTTAAATGAATAGATATATATCTGTGGAAAAACAAAGGAAATATTTTCATCAAGTATACCATTGCTTGTGAGATTCATTCTCACTGAATATGCCATATTTCTCACCTTGTGCAAAACTAAACACAATAAAATAATATGATTTTATTCTTAATGTAAAAAAGACACAATTCGTAACGTGGTTTGATCGTAGAGTCGCTACTCGAGTGAACAGGGAAAACTTCATAGAGCTCATCCCTCTCCAGGTCCACAAATGGTTTGAATTCAAAGTGGTTCTTCCTTTCATTGACGTTTTACAATACTATGCTAAAAGAGTCAGTCACCCCTACAGTTTACCTATAGCTGCAGACATATTTATCCTGACCTTTCTTGAAGCTAATAGCGTTATGCGAAATGCACTCAAGATTTGAAATTGTGTAGCCAACTCCACTTCCTACGACGATTACCGTGATACTATACGCGCTTCTTTTTACAATGTATTTTTTCATTTTTGGGATAATTTCATCTAGTTTAGTTTACGTGGAATGACCCCACCGAAATGCTCACGTATAAAAATGTCTTCAGCATAAACATAGCCCGATAATTAAGCAGGAGATAATCATTATTTTGAAATTTTTTCTTTATTTTATTGCATCCCAGTAAGCTGAGGTTATAGAATACGAGTGTCCTAAACCATCATGGTGACGCAGCAGCCCTTAGCTTTGGGGAATGTAGAGTATCCTTTCATTGCCATTACTAATTACATTGGTAATAAACTGTTAGGGTCTCATCTATTCGTCAAATAAAACTGTTTAATCATTTATTTTACTTGAAACCATTATTAGTGTTAAATATCAATACCATTATTAGTGTTAAATATCAATACTTGAAGCTGTTTGCAAATAAATCTTATTGTTAGATAACAATACTTAAAATTAATAAAATGAAGCGCAGTTTCTTCCACGCAGCGGTCGTGTCGATACTGCTATATGGATGCACTACATGGACGCTAATTAAATGCATGGAGAAAAACTTACACAAGAATGCTGCGAGCAATATTGAACAAGTCCCGGGGGCAACACCCCACAAAGCAGCAGCTGTACCGCCACCAACCACCCATCACGAAAACTATCAAAATTAAACGAACCAGACATACAGGACACTGCTGGAGAAGTAGGGACGAGCTCATAAGTAATGTACTCCTGTGGGCCCCTTCGAACCAACATACAGCAGCTCTGTGCCGATACGGGATGTAGCCCTGAAGACCTGCTGGAAGCAATGGACGGGTGGCGAGAGAGGGTTAGGGATATCCGTGCTGATAACGTGACATGATGATGATGATGCTGATGAAAACCCTTTAACTGTGAGCAATCAAATGATTAATATTAAATAGAATTATTTGTGTTACATAGCAATACTCGAAATCATTTCACTGTGTATAAACGAATTATTAATATTAAATTGAATTATTAGTGATACATTGCAATACTTTAACGCATTTAACTATGTGCAGACAAAGCTGATTTATTAATATTGAACCCATTCAACTGAGTGCACACAAATGTGCTCTGATTCACTAAAGAAATGTACTCAACAAACGCTTCGCTAAAAAATCATTTAATATCGATGTATAAACAGGATTTGGCATTAAATAATCTACACGCATTAATATGCTATGAAACATAATCAAACCAAACTTTTTTTTATTGATACATTTTTAACTCTGACTATAAATTCTGACAGTTACACAAAAGTAAAAATGTCAGCAGGATATCACCCGAAAATAATCTTATCAGAATATTTACTCTATAGAATGGTTAAGAAACGGCTGTTGCTCATGAAATGAATTTAAATGTGAATTATCTTTAAAAACCTAGTAAAACTTTCGGAAAATTCATTAAAAAAAGATCAAGTCAAATAAGTGCGTAAAAATGCATTCAAAGTCGAAAAGAAAACGAAAATCACATATCAAATCGAACACACTCCACAGAAGTCCTAATAAGAGTTTAACCTCGATTTGGCTGGCCCAGCACATTCTTTTGTTTCCAATTGAATCTAATATTATCAAATGTCTATAAAATAGTATATGGTCTATTTGCTTCAAAACTGATTCAAATCTTATTCTAATTTAAATTAGATTTACCAGGAAAAATTTATAAATAAATTCAATCAAAAGGAGTTTCAACTAAATCATGCACCAACTTACTTGGTTATTTAGTTTGTCTATTGGATTTACGACATGCAACTTTTGTTGTGTTATTTTAAGTTTAAGCAATTTTTAACCAACAAATTTATGGTTACAATCAAATAATGATAATAATAATAATAATAATAATAATAATAATAATAATAATAATAATAATAATAAACGGATCACCTAATCTCGGCCAGAAGACCAGACCTTATAATAACACTGGTCTATAAAAATAAATTTTTGGTCTGAGGCAAGAATGGGGATAAGTGTTTTTGGGTGTGCTGAATTCAAATTTATAAATATTTTTTCTCTATCACCTCTAGTTTTCTGGCTTTTAAATAGTCTCATTTTAGTATAAACAGAGAATGTATGTGCATATTTCAAGAGTTTCAGCTGCTTAAAACAGATAAAACAGGATAGATAAAGAACACTGATTGAATCAATATACTTGGATGACACAATTACACAATTCATACTACCATAGACAGTCAAAAGTGTGTTTTCTTAGAAGATCTGGTGTATTTTGCCTCCGTGATGTCACGCAAGAGCATCCAGCAGAAGTCTCCCATCATGCCAGGGTTCCATTTGCCTTGATAGTTGCTCTCCATATTCGTAATGTCTTGGTGGAATATTTCTCCATGCTCATCACCTACTGCTCCAAGGTTTGGCGTGAAGAAGTTGAGGTGGGAATGGAGAAAATGAATCTTGAGTGACATTCGGCACCCCATGTCCTCGTAAGACTTTAGCAACTTCTCAATACAGGCTTGGTAATCTGGTACGCGTGTGTTACCAAGGAAGCCACTACAGACTGACTTGAATGCTTCCCATGCTCTCAGTTCCTTTAAGTTAAGAGGCTCCTCAAAATCAGTATCCTTTAGCACTTCTCGGATTTGAGGGCCGACAAAGATGCTCACTTTGGGCTTAGCAGCACTAAGACCTGGGAATACAGTAGACAAGTGTTGGAAGGCAGCACCATTTTTGTACAACGCCTTCACGAAATTCTTCATCAAACCAAGCTTGATATGAAGAGGAGGAAGAAGCACCTTATTCATGTCCACCAGAGGATTCTCCGTGAGGCTGTGTTCGCCAGGAAGAAAAGTGCTTCAAGACCCCCAGTCTTCCTGCTTGTAATGCTGGGATACAGCTCGACTATCCGAGAGACAGAGAAAACAACAGTACTTTGTGAAGCCCTCTTGCATACCGATAAGAAGACCAATGACCTTATTTGTTCCGATTCCTGAAACTGGTGATCCTTACGTCTTCCTGGACTAGGTTCCACTGTTTAAGCCGAGAAGCCAAGAGCTCTGACTGCTGTTTTGACAGATACAAATCACGAACAAGATCATTCAGGTCTTCTTGCGTGATCCAGTGTGGCTCATTGCCACTTGTTCCTGAATATGTAGACTCAATATCTTCCAAAGATATTGACTCGGCAGAATCCTCCTTTGAAGGTATTTCTTCATCTGATGAGGAAAGAAGATCCTTATTTACTGGAGGTGTGGGTAGAGGAAGATCATCTGAATGGGGAACGGGTCTCATAGCAGATCGAAGGTTGGGATATTTGATCTTTTTCCTAGAAGATGCATTGAAACCAGTTATATTAGTTAAGCAAAAATAACAATCATCTGCGTGGTTTGGCGGCTCTCTCCAAATCATCGGGACTGCAAAGTTGAAAGCCGCTTTCTTACCATTAAACCATGCAGTTAGTCCATTGTAGCAGGGTTTACAACAGATGTGTGGAGCCCAAAACTTGTCCTGATCACAAATTTTACAGTCAAAATAGTGAAAGTAAGCGGTTCTGACGAGGGAAGTTCGACGCTGTGCAACTGTTGTGAAGTCCCCACACATGTAGCAGAAATAATTGGCCTTGTTGAGGCATCTTCGACATTTTGACGTGCTTGAAGCCATTGGAGAATCTGAAAATATAACAAAGTAAAACTAAATGTGCATTTGAAAATGTAATACTAATATTTAGTAAGCCAAAAGATGTGTAACACGATAGTTGAGAGACACCAACCTCCTGCGGCGCCAGCGAGACAACCTCTTCTAATGACTGCCAGAGTGTGGATTGAGACCTGCTGCCTTAACTGTCAAAATCCATCTTGATATATATATATATATATATATATATATATATATATATATATATATATATATATAATGTAATGATATCACTTACATTTAGTGCATAATAACTAAAAAATAAGCCATAAGTCTCACAGTATTAGAATTAACCCTGAATTCATAAACGCCTTTATGCACCGTATATACACAAAATGCACACTATGCATATCTAAAAAACTAGAGGTGATGAGTAAAAACGGATTTCAAATTTGAATTCAACACCCTCAAATTAGGTAAAAACGGGTATTTTTGTGCTTGCCTCAATTTCTTTGTAAACCCGTGAAATCAACAAAAAAAAGAGAGAATTTGCAAAATTGTGGACTTTCCGGGCTGACGAAATAATAAAACTGAAAGAATGTGAAAAGAGGATAGGTACTAGGACCTTTCTAGAGAAGTGAAAAAACTATGGAACATAAAGGTGACAATTATATCCATCGTGATTGGTGCTTTTCGTACAGTAACTAAAAGATTATCAAAGGGACTCGAAGACTTGGAAGTTGGAGGACAGCATTACTGAAAACGGCCAGAATACTGAGAAGAATCCGGGAGACTTGGAGAAACTTGCTGTCACTCAAACTCGAGTGAAAAACCATCAGCTAAAACTGATATGAAAAACTCTCAAGGAATAAATAGTAATACTGATAATAGTTGTGTAATAAATTTGACTTTAACCACACGAACAAGTGGTATATGCTCAACTCAGAATCCGTCCTGGAGAATGAAACGTACAAACATTTCTGGGATTATAAGATACAAACGGATAATCTAATATCGGCCAAAAAAACAGATTTCGAGTTACTAAGCAACAAAAAAGCGAACCTGCCGAATATTGGTTTTTGCCGTCGCGGCGGACCACTGGATAAAACTGAAAGAAAGCGAAAAGAGAGATAAGTATCCAGACCTTGCTAGAGAACTAAGAACAATATGGAACATGAAGGTGAAGTTAATGCCATTTGTAATTGGTGCACAAGAAACAATCCCCAAAGGACTGGTAAATGGGACTGGAAGACTTGGAAGTAAGAGGACAAGTGGTGACCATCAAGACTATAGCATTATTAAGTTCGGCCAGAATACAGGGAAGACTCTTGGACACTTGAGGAGACTTGCTGTTACTCAAACCCCAGTGAAAAACCATTTGATAACGCTGGTGTGAAAAACTCCCAAAGGAGTAAAATAATTAATATCTCAACAATATATTTTAAATGAAATAAAAGTCTGAAAAATGTTCTCTTTTACTTTGTTGACCCATAAAAATATTTGCATTCATGTATCTTTATATTTTCTGTAAATAATTAAAGTAAACTGTCTTCGTAATAATTAAAAAATTAACGACAGGAATAGAATATAAAAAACGCTATTCCTCCTCTCACTATGAGGTCAAACTTTTATGCTAATTTGATTATCCTGTCCAATATAAATATAAATAAATAAACTCTTTCATTGAGAAACAAAAAACACTAGACAATCAATCTTTCGAATTGTTGACAGATCGGATCCAAATACAAAATTAACTGGTGTCGAAGTTAAAACCCATAGACGGAGATTAACGTAAAAAGAGATTAAAACTTCGAAATTTTAAAGGCGTTGGTATGCACATTTTTCTGTGAACCACTGAAGATTAATCTTCCTTTGAACATGTCACTGGAGTTCAGATAATAATTAATCCCTACTTCCATTATATCTACATAATACTACCAGTGAAAAATGTCAAATGCAAGAGCAAATCAACGTGAGACTCAACTGAAAGATCTGAGTATCAGGTTTGGCAGGTGCTCCTTTAATAGCCAACATAGAGACCAGTCGGTATCTTGCGAATTTTGAATCTTCAAATTTCGGCACACAAAGAACCAAGCAACAATGCATATAAGAGACACCAAAGAAAAAAAATAGAAGACAACAAAAATGCAATGCACTGTTATTTTAAAGGCAACTCTACCCAAAGAGAACATAGAAAAGTATAATCGAAATTTGAACAAAATCTGTTAAATTTAATACAGGTTAAAGACTTGCTGTCTAAGCTAGAAAGTTTATTAAAAAAGGCTGGTTTTCTGATCTCAAATTACTAGAAATATGTGAACAGGTAAGTTGTGAAGAATACGTTAAACTGTCCCCAAACTGAGCTGAAACAAAAAATATAAAAAATCAAAACATAACGGAACTCATTACAATATCAAAAGAGAACAAAAGAAGAAAGAAAACCTGTTGAATTAATTTAAGAAGAAGGCTATATTAAAATATTTAATGAATTTGAACTGGAAAAAAGTCAAGGTAGAAAACATCCCGACATATAACATCACCAAATTAAATGATCCAATTTATGTAGGAGCGAAACTATTCGGTGATCAAATTGGCATCCTCCTCCTCCGAAAAAAAAAAGCTGAATAGAAATAAAAGGGATGCTACATGGGAATAAAACGACAGATGTGACCTCCCACACATAAGAAAAAAAGCTGGATGGAAATAGAAGGGATGCTACAAGGGGAACAAAAAAAGCATCTCTGAAAATGTAGAAAATATCCAACAAAGCCAGAAATTTCATCGCGAAAGCCTTGAAACGGCAAAGTGCAATTACCAGCTGAAGAATAAACCCTAACACTGGTAAATATTGAAAGATTCATCTTTCAAGAAGACCCCGTCAGGAACTGCTACTCATAATAGCAACGATGCCACTCAATTATATAATTAGAAAATACACATTTACAAAATCTCAGGAAAGGATAAACCTTCAAAAGTATATCATAAAAGATATTTGCAAAAAATGAAAAAAATACGGGAGACCCAGGTTTAGACGATAAGTATATATAGCCAAGATGTAGGAATAGAATTAGAAATTGTGAATTTTTCCACGCAGATAGTAAAGATTGGAAAAGAGTAATAACAAAAAGAATAGAACGACCAAATCAGAAAAGCATCAGGGCGCTTAGAAAGAAGGAAAACTACAAGTACTTGGGAATATTGGAAGTGGACTCCATCAAACAAACAGGGCTGAAAGAAAATATCAGAAAATAATAGTTGAGAAGAACCAGTAAACTTCTAGAAACCAAACTTTGCAGCAGAATTCTCCTTAAAGAAATAAACACTTGAGCAGTTTCTCATGTAAGATATTCTGGACATTTCTTAAAATGTGCAAGGGAAGAACACATACAAATGAACCAAAGGACATGAAAATTGGTGACTATGAACAAAGTCTTACACTCGCAAGATGACAAAGACAGACTGAATGTGTCAAGAAAATAAGGAAGAAGAGACGAGAATTAAGAATTGCAGAGATGCATCAATACAAAATCTCGAGAATTACATTAAAAATTAAAGAATGATTAATTACTGCAGTCAAAAAATGCACTGGCAACATAAATACAAACAGAAAAATAACAAAACTAGGAAGCAGAAATAGGAAAAAATAACTTTATGGATATTTCAAGCAACAAACCAGCAAGATTGCACACAAGAAAACCTGGAAAAAGCTACCAAAGGGAAACCTCGAAAGATCAACTGACGATCACCTGATTGCAACACGAAACAACACCCTAAGGACTAATTAAAGCGAAAATCAATGATATACAAGAGAATAGTAAATGTGGGTTATGCGGAAAAAAGATAAATCTATTCATCACATAGTAAGTGAATGCAGAAAACTAGAGCAAAAGAATTATAAGACTAAGCATGACTGGGTGGGAAAGGTGATACACTGGGAATTACGCAAGAGATTGAAATTTGACCATACTACCAAATGTTATATGCATAAACCAGAATTCGTACTTGGAAATCAGGCTCGTGAAATTTTCTGGGAGTGTTGAGATACAAAACAGATCACCTAATCCTGCCCAGAAGACCAGACTAATTGTTAATTAATAAAAAAAAAAAAAAAAGAGAATTTACCGTCTAGTGGATTTTGTTGCAGAGTGAAAATAAAAGAAACCAAAAACATACACAAATACTTGGACCTTACCAAAGAACTAAGAAAAAACTGTGGAACATGAGTGTGACAGTAATACAAGTAGTAATTGATGCGTATGGAACGGTCTGAAAAGGCCCGGATAAAAGACTGGATGGATTGGAAATCAGAGGAAGAATCGAGACCATCCAGACTACAGAGTTATTGAGATCGAGTAGAATATTCAGAGGAGTCCTGGAGGCATAGGCAGACTTGCTGTCACTCAGACTCCAATGAAAAACTTTCAGCTAACGCTGATGTGAAAAACTCGCAAGGCGTAAAATAATAATGATTAGATAGAATTTTAAATAAAGGAAAGCTAAAAACTAGCAAAACATCTGGACCTTGCAAGAGAGTCAAAAAGTTTTAGAATATAAAGGAAGCCATAATGCTAATCATAGTCGGAACACTCGAAATAATCCCTTAGAAGCCGGAAAAGATATTGAGGTGGGAGTAGAAGCCACAGGAAGAATTTAGACTCTTGAGACACAGTTCTTTCTGGATCGGCGAGAATACTTAGGAGAGTCGAGGGAGAGCTTTTACTCGGACTTGGTGAAAATAACGAGTTACTATTAGCATGAAAAACTCGCAAGAAGTCAAATATGTTGAAATCATCGATTCAAAAACAATATTTCAATACAAATAATTTGTACGCACTGATATAATTTCAAGTATTATTATCTAATACTAATAATTTGCTTGTAATTGTTTATTTTCAACTAAATATTCCGATTTAGTGATAGTTATTTGTTTACACATAGCTATTTGGTTTAATATGTGGTAATAATAATTTTCGAAAAAAATCTATTTGACTCATCGATGGGGTGCCAACAGGTACTACCACTCTGTGTGAGAGTGGACCTGGGAGTAATGACAATGAAGAGGAGACTTCACATACCTAGAGATTTGGAATGGAAGCCTCACTCTTTTATGCAGTTTTGTGTCATGTCTTGTATACACTTGTTTTTCTTTCTTTTTTTTTTTTTGTACGGGGTTTTACTCTTCTGCAGGAGGATGCAGTTTGTGTATTCTAGGCTCAACAGACATAGCAAACTAACCTCCTTAAATGTCTGCTGTACCTTATCAAACTAACGTGGAATAAATTGATGAAATGGCTTAAGGAATAATACTATTAAGGCCAACCATTATGATAGATATAGCAGATATTTTACATCGTTTTACACTGTAGTTTCATGCAGGGTTTTCTTGATAACGACTGGAAAGTTTTATTCATGAACTGTAAGGCGATATTTAATGGTCACTAACTGAACTTCTATTCTCACATTTTATATGCAATGAGAAAAACATCGTCTAGTTTCTTAGCATAATATTACCTCTTCCATAAACCTGCACTGTATGCAAAACCTAGAACATGCCGACTGCACTTCCCCAGCGTATTTCCTATCCGGCACAGACAGGGATCAACAAAATGTCAGTTTTATAAGCAGAGTTCAGCTGGTTTGAACTCGGAGTTTTTCTTCACTTGGACTAATTGCTTTACCAAGAATAAAGGGGCCTAGGCTGCCCTACTATTTACCTATGGCTGAAAGGAAAATAGATGGATTTATAACTTTCTTCTGGACATAGGAGAAAAGGAAAATTCAAACAGCCTTGTCCGAGATTTGAACAAGGATCACAGAGTTCATTTCGTACGTCGATAACGTGGGACCAAAAAGAAAATTTCAGCACCTCTTTGACTAAAAAAAAAGTTGCAACATCTCTTTGTGACCAAGACTCAAAATAAAAGGCAAAACCTCTTTCTCAAAAAGAAAAATTGCAACACCTCTAAACAACCAGAAATAAAATTACAAACTTTTTGTGACTTAAAATAAAATTGCAACACATCTTTGAAAAAAAAAATGCTGCGCCAACGTAACCAAAAATAAAATTGTAACACCTCTAAAAACCAAAAACAAAATGGCAACATTTCTGTGATCAAAAATGAAATAGTAACACCTCCATAAGCAAAAATAAAATTGCAACATCTATATAACTAAAGAAAAATTGAATCCATACATATATACGAGGATTTTTAAGCTATTTTTGTTCCAAAAGTTCTATCCCGTGGAGACTGATAATAGATCATACATAATGATATCCGTTTTGATTGAATAATATTCCACAAGAAATAATAAAAGCCTTCCATGTTTCAATTAGAAGAATTTTTTTGTACAATGAAAAAAAAAACAGTAAGGATGTATTTAATTATGAACGATACTCTATATAGAGCGATCTTTATCTTTTATATGTACAGTGTAATTTATCGAGAAACTAAAAGCGTTTGTGGATCAATACACCTCTAATCAATTCAAAGAAATAGATTTATTATTTGTGCCAGAAGTGTCAGAATAAATAATTCATTTTGATTATGTTATATGGAAACCATTTCTCCCTTTGATAAGTCGAACATGATATTACCAAAATCCGAACAGTCTCAAATGTTAAACAGTAAATACTCTGTTTATATATTAGCATATCAAATATGTACGTGTCCCCAACATGCCTGGGATAGTTTCACCCAGACACTGTATGCATGGACATACTTTGCGTAGTGGCATTTTAGTAACCTCGGTTTTCTTTGAAAAGAATTTTCGGAACAATGACTGCGATACGTGTCATTGCAATTATAAGTCAATTATATATATATATATATATATATATATATGTGTGTGTGTGTGTGTGTGTGTGTGTGTGTGTGTGTGTGTGTGTGTGTGTGTCATCCACAGACAGACTGTTTCGTGGTATTACAACTCTTCAGTGTGGTTACACACACACACACACACATATATATATATATATATATATATATACAAAACTGACGATATATATATATATATATATATATATATATATATATATATATATATTAATTTTGCATCATACTCTAACGAAAAGTGCTCCCAAGATTAGGCTATTATAAAAACGACTCTCGAAAACCTGTTTTAACTTGCTTATTTCCCATTTTCAGTGCAATTTCAAAATAAACCGTCCTTTACAACATACATGCAAGCTTAGTCTAGGATAAATTCATTCATTGATTTTATCAGCATGACAACCCGTCTCGGGTTATTTTATGCCGAGAGATTAGGGAATCGCATTCATACTTTGTTCATATTTACATTTTTAGTGTAGTTGTTTGTTCAGATTTTTAAGGAGAAGGCGTTCGAATACGAATGAGTTTTAAACAGATCCATTTGAGCCATTAGATTGGGACCCTAACAAGAGTACTGCTATAACATGTTAGAATCGACTTGATGGTAATAGCAATGAAGTGGTACTTCACACACAGCTGATCTTCAGAACTGGAGTCTCACTATTAAATGTGGTTCAATTAAACTCCTTTCAGCCATAGGTAAATAGTAGGGCAGCCTAGGCCCTTTTATTCTTGGTAAAGCAATTGGTCCAAGAGAAGAAAAACTCCGAGTTCAAACCATTTGAACTCCGCTTATAAAACTGACCTTTTGTTGAGCCCTGTCTGTGCCGGATAGGAAATACGTTGGGGAAGTGCAGTCGGCATGTTTTGAAGGAGGGGATCTTAAACTTCGGCATATTCTAAGCTCCACCGATTGTGTAAAATGCTATTCTAGAAACGGGGCCTCTCAATGCGATACACACAGATCCCTCGGGCCGAATGAAATTTTGGCAGAATGAATAAAAGCATAAGGATCCCCGGTGGGGGTGAATTTACCACAATCATTTATAAATCCCTTTATAACAAGAGAATAAAAATTGATGGATCATGTAAAGTAGTAGCTTGATATCGAACACTAAGTAGTATGCCTGATTAGGTGTGATAGCCACAAATGGTGAATCATTTGCATTTGACCTGTTCAAAAACGAACGATCTGGTTCTGAGCGAAAGAATTCAAATCTTTTCGGTGTCGTTAACGACGCATATAATCATAGCTTCATGAAAAAAATATTTAAAAACAATTATATTTTAATTGAATTATTTAAAAAAAATACTGAACTTCAAAAATATCCCTTTTATAATAGCTTATGAGATGACTTTCGAAAAAAAAAAGCAAATTATTTAATAAGAAGAATAAGAATATAGATTTTTAAAAGAAAGAAAAATAATGAAAAAGTAACATAGGAATACAATGAATGAATTTTTATTTCTTATTCTTCGTAAAAAATTTTTAATAACTAAAACTGAAATTAGATTGCCAGGGAAAAAATTTCGCTATGACTGAAGAGATGAAGGTTATTACTTTTTTAGTCAGTTTCAGGATTTGGTTTTGTAGTTTAATAGCATAAAATTGACGTAATAACGCAACTTGAGATCGAATTCATTTATCCAGTTCTTTAGCCATTATTCCTCAGGGACTCCTCTACTTCCAGTATTGCTTTGGATTTTTAGTGTGTGTGTGTGTGTGTGCTATTATTTGATTCAAAATTCCATTTATAATAACTTTTCTGTTTTGTAAAAAAATGTAATCTTGAAATCGAAAGCATGAAAAAAAATCAACCTTTCTCATCATGGTATCCTGTGAGACTAAGAAAAAATTTCTGCAATATTCAATTAATTTATTTGGGGATGAATAGAAATTAAATTTGGTTACAAGGGCCGCATCAAAAAAAAAGAT
Organism: Sepioteuthis lessoniana; assembly: GCA_963585895.1. Taxonomy (NCBI): domain Eukaryota; kingdom Metazoa; phylum Mollusca; class Cephalopoda; order Myopsida; family Loliginidae; genus Sepioteuthis; species Sepioteuthis lessoniana. The sequence continues at coordinate 81,769,083 of OY757934.1, forward strand.
TGTGAAGCCCTGGTCTGGAATCTGATGAGACTGATTTTTTTTTATTCAATATTTCCCTCTCAGAATTCATGTTCAGCTGAATAATATTGAATTATTATAAAAGTGTTTGGTTAAGTGTATCACAAAAAAATGGAAGATCAAATTCTCAATCAAAATGGAAGATCAAAATCTTTTATCAAACGTCAGAAACATATGGGGTCGTTTATTATTCTTACAACAATCGAATAATACTTCAGCAAGCATATATATATATATATATATATATATATATATATATATATATATATATATATATATATATATACTGAGCATGTAATTGAATAAATAAATACCTTTAAAAGCCCACCATTATTTTTCCTGATTTTCTCTTGAATAATTTCTTTTGATTTGGGAATAGTGGAGTGCTACCCAAATTAATTCTAACGATTTGTTTTTTCCGACCAGAAATATCTCCAAAAGGATCTTACGAGAGACTCCTGAAAATTTCACGGTCCAACCAACAACGGAATGACCAAAAACTTCGAAATGTACATATTATAAAACATATTCCCCTACCAAATTCAACACATCTAATACATTGTTTCTCATGTTTATAACAATTCAATACACACACACACACACACACACACACACACACACACACAAATATATATATATATATATATATATATATATAACAAGAAATTTAGAAATAGTATTCCATTTTCATAACAGATCTATTTAACTTATTCAAGCTCTTCAGGTGGAATTTAAATGGAGTTTAGTTCCTTTTTTTCTTTTTTTTTTCCGTTAAACGCTGGTGATATATTTCACGTTATATCGCGTTGTGATGTATTTTACTTAAAAAAATTAACAGCTACGGATTTTTTCTTTTTATTTATTGCTTTTGTCGCTATCAATTTTGTTTATTTTATATTAGTAACTTGATTTCAGGTTTATGAGTATTATTTGAAAGCTAAGTAGGTTTTTTTTATAATCTTAGTTTAATTGGAAAACATTTTTTACAATTTCGAATAAATATTTTTTTGAAATATATTAGTAATTTTTTTTCAATTTCGAATAAATAAGTAATTTTTCAAACGTATTTAATTGTTTATTTGTTTCAAGGAACTATTGATCTCTCTTTATAATTATATTCAGATTTTAGTGGTATTGAGGCTTTCTTCAACGTTTTTTATCATTTGTTTTAGTGCTGTACATAAAAATTATTTTTGCTTAATTATTAATTTCAATAATTTTAATCTTATTACTTAAGAAAAGACGTTTTTACTTATATTTTTATGAGGAATCAGTGTGCAGCTAAAGTGTAAGAGGATTAAACAGATGATTATCTTAGTTAAGATATATAAACAATACCTACTTTTTAGTTATCAATATCTATATTATAAAAATTATTATAAATTGCTTAAACATGATTTGAATATAAAAATTATATATCATATAAGGTATTTATTCCTATGTCTACATTTACCAATAGATTCTTTTCTTTCATTCAATAAATTAATAGTATCTTTATATTTTACAATACTAATTTTTTTTCATCAAGGCATAAATTACACCTACCTCGTAAACTACTTGTTACTAATGATTTTTTTCAAAATCTTTTAATTTATTTTTGGGGTTAACCCTTGTTTCTTTATTTATTAGGAGTATTTTGATAGGGTAGTGTGATTTTTTAGTAAGGTGTTGATAAATGATTGTCTCTGGTTACAATACCTTAGCTTCCGGTTTAATGATGAGGTTCCTATGTAAGCTTTGCTTTTTAGTTTACCTTCTTTAGTGGAAATGTTCGCTTGGTAAACTATATTCTCTGTGTTACATTTTCCCCTTAAAGGGCATTCTTTTTTATTTCAACAATTGCAGGAGGAATTACTTCTTTATTTTCCTCGTTTAAGTTTGCATGTAATTTTTTATTGTGGTTAAGGATTCATCTCAATATATTATTGGTACATGAGTAACCGATTTTTAAAGTGATTCTATAAAATATATTACTTAGGATATTGGGTTTTTTTTTTATGTTTATAGATTATATTAAGGAAATATTTCCCTATATTAATATTTGTGAGTTTACAAAAGGGAGGGTTAAACCATCTTATTTTTCTATGTCTGTTTTAGTTCTTATAATAACTATTTCCTAAGTGATCATTATCATTGTTAGTCTTATTTATTTAATATTAAGTATGTTGAGTATTATTATCTCTATATTTATTGGTTCTTTTAAGGTCTAAAATCTCCAGCTTTTTGTTGAAACCTCTGTTATGTAGGGTTTCATTATACGACTCTTTGTTATATTCAAATATTCTTTTTGAAGATGATAGTCTATTTATTCTTAAATTTACAGCAGTGGGAATTTGTTTAATAATACATCTGGAGTGGTTAGAATTGACATTGATATATGAAGGTATGTCATTACTTTTATGGAAGGGTTTATAGTGATTATTATTTAGACAGATGGATGAAGGGATGCACCCTCCCTTTCCCTAAAAAAGGAGACCTCAGACTAGCCAAGAACTACCGAAATATAACACTTACATCCATAACAGCCAAAATATTCAATGCCCTACTACGCAACCGCATAGAACCCAAGATTGACAACATTCTTAGGAAGAACCAAAGTGGCTTCTGGAGAAATAGATCCACGACCTCACAAATATTGACGATCAATTGAATTCTAGAAAGCGTACGGGCAAAAAACCTACAGGCACCAATATTATTTGTCGCCTTTATCAAGGCCTTTGATTCCATTCACAGGGGAAGATGGAACAAATTCTACTAGCATACGGCATGCCAAGAGAAACCGTCGCAGCCATAATGATTCTCTATAGAAACACCAAAGTGAAAGTGCGTTCTCCGGATGGAGACATAGACTACTTCGACGTTGTAGCAGGAGTACTGCAAGGAGACACATTTGCCCTATACCTCTTTATCATCTGTCTAGACTACGTGCTTAGAACATCGATCGATAAAATCAAAGAAAACGGTTTCGAGCTGACAAAGAAAAAAAGCAGAAGGTACCCCGCAAAAAGAATTACCGACGCCGACTACGCTGATGACATAGCTCATAAATGATGTACTCCAATGAACCCCTTCACATGGCCGAGCAAAAGCAGGGCGACCAGCTCGAGCCTACATACAGCAGCTCTGTGAGGATACGGGTTGTAGACCTGAGGACCTGCCTAAAGCTATGAACGATAGGGAGGGGTGGCAAGAAAGGGTCAGGGATATCCGTGCTGATGGCACGACAAGATGATGATGATGATGTCAAGAACGTTTGCTATTTTTAAGTTCGAGGTGACCTAAATTTTTTACTTCTCTAATAATTTTCTTTTGTAGATGAGAGGTTTTAGGACCGTTACTATTAGGTATGTAAATTAAACCATCATCTCCATATAAGCCTATTTGGCTTAAGTTTAAAATTTTGCTTAGACTATTTAATATTTATGTACCGACTCTTTCGGCAGTTTATATATGGAAGTAAATAATGGAAAAGAATCTGACAGTATGGAGAAAAATTGAAAAACAAAGTAATCAAAAGTGATGAATTTATTGCGAAAGAAAGTCGACACTAAAACGTCTCACTTTTAATAAACCATCATCAGACAGAAAAGATGATATCGAGTGTTTTTAGATCCAATTTTCTAAAGTCCTGACGATGGTTTATTGAAACCGAAACGTTATATCTTCGACTTTCTTTCACAATGAATTCACCGCTTTGGATTACTTTGCTTTTCAATTTTTCTCTTGCTCTTTATACATATATATATATATATATATATAGAGAGAGAGAGAGAGAGAGACAGGTTGTTCAGAAATGTTTATGCCTCATTCAGAAAGAAGAGTCAAAGCTAAATGTTTTTGTCATAGCCATACACTGTCACTTATAAAACTAGAAAAACTAATTCAGATTCCTGTTTTGATTTCTGTGCAATATAAAGTTAAGAGGAAAAAGATGAATATCTGACAGAGTAAAAATAAAATGCCTCCTACTCAAATTATGCTATCAGAGACTAGAAAGGGAGAAGAAAAAAATAAAACAAATTTGTTGCCTTTACTTTCCCACTTTCCTCCTCCAAAGATGTCTACGCTACAACTGACTATGCAAGTGAATCTTCCCCGACATGGAACTGGATTATCTCTTCTCCAAACGGCAATGTATCCTAATATCTCTCCGTTTTTTTGTTTTTTTTCGCCAAACACCAAAGTTTTTTTTTTAGCCATCTTGATTATCCAACTTAAAGAATCATTTGTGAAACGAGATAAAATTCTCTCCACATTCTGAAATCCAATCCCTCCTTTTAAGGCCAGACAACTGCTTTCGTTAAAAAAAATTTATTGCGTGTATTTACTGACCCGTCCGCACATATTTCAATCGTAGTTAAACAGGTTTTCAAGATCCTAGAACGGTTACCATACCAAGGTTAAAGAGCCCAGTCTGCCTTACTATTTTTCTATAGCTGGAGGGAAAATAGTTGGATGCATTCCTTTCCCAAGGGTAATAACTCTATGTATAATACAAACAGCCTCGTCCATGGTTGGAACTCGGGTCGGCATGTCCATTGCCAGCGACGATAACCATTATATCAAGGGTACCTTCTTTTTTTCCAGCATAATATAGTAATATCTATGATTTTTATAAAATTTCAACATCATATAACTATTATTGATTGATGAATTGATCTTAACAACATGGCTGTCTAGGGTTAGTTATGAGTAAATAGTCGGGCAGACTAGTCTCTTTAACCTTGCATGGCAACAAATCTTGGAGAAAGAAAACTGAATTCGGATACCAATCCCCATATGACTCCACACGTGAATATACATCGGCTTAACCTGCATCCGGTGAATACTGTTATGAGACAGAGACAGAGAGGGAAAGTGGATTTGGGAAACCGCGTTCATTCCACCTTTATATTTATATTTGCGTCATTGTTTCTTAAGAATTTTTTGTTTTGTTTTGTTTTTTTGCATGCGGTCCTATCGCATACGAATAAGTTTTAAACAGATCCATTTGACTCAGAGGTGGGACGACTCTAACAGGTGCTCGCACACCAGATCAAAGAGAGTCTTGTAGTAATGGCATTCAAGAGAGAAGTCTACACTTCCCAGATCTCCTGAACTAGAGTATCAGATGGAGTTAAATGTCATGGCCAGTTTACGCCTTTTAATCATCTGCAGAGGAGACAGTCAAGTTATTCTAAGCCCCGACAACATTTGAATAAATCATTCTATTATTTTGGTCAGTATTGTGTATGAGTGGTTAGACAGAATTAAAAATAAGGGATCTTTTGAGAAAGAAAGAAAGAAAGAAAGAAAGAATCAATAAATGCAAAGAAAGAAAGAAAGTTTACTTTTTATTTGGTTTGGTTTTATGGCATATCAACCATTGTAGGTTATTTAGTGCCAAAGTCATCTTGGTAGAAAAACAGTTGTGATAGTATTTAATTATTAGTTTTGTTGGATAAGGGTAAAAAGGAGTACACTATTGGGTATTAAAGAATTGAATTATTCTAAGAGTCTTAATGAAGTTCCTAATATGAAGTGGCAATTGAATGGTCGGGTTGGGTTGGGTTGGGTTGGGTTTTATAGCATATCAGCCATTGTAGATAATTTAATGCCAAATCCATTTTATACATATACACAGTTCTATTTTAAACAATTCAGTTTAGTATAAGAATAGGTTTGTTTTTGTTTTTTTGTTTACACACATTGGTTTGGTGTCATATCAACCATTGTAGGTCATTAATGCAAACAGTTCTATTTCAAACAATTCAGTTTAGCATAAATATGCAGTTTAGTTCTATTTGACCCATAAACAGGGCCCTATCGGGTACCACCACTCCGGGCCAGAGTGAACCTGAGAGCGATGGCAACCAAGGGGTACTCCGCGTTCCCCAATGTTCCAGAACCTCACCATCAGATTGTTTAGTGTCATATCTAGCACACTCGTTGGGGCGGGTCTTATCCTTCTGCAGAGAAGCAGTCGGTGTATTTTACAGCCCCAGCTGACTAGAAAGAAAGAAAGAAAGAAAGAAAGAAAGAAAGAAAGAAAGACATTTTGAGATACTAAAAAAAAAAGAAACGAACAAACAAATGAAGCAAGAATGAAAATAAAGGATTAATAAATGCAAAGAAAGAAAGAAAGAAAGAAAGAAAGAAAGAAAGAAAGAAAGAAAGAAAGAAAGAAAATAAGATAAAAATGAAAATAATGATTAAAAATGTCTGAAAAACGAATTGCAAGTCCAGACGACAAAGTAAGTTAATTCAGGAGATTAAAAAGAATACAAATTTAAAAAATGAAAATAAAAAGATAAAAAAAATTCTTTGACTAAGAAACAGGAATCAATCTAACAGTAATCATCAAAATTATCCCCCGGACACATATACAAAAGATATATATATATATATATATATATATATATATATATATATATATACAGAGAGAGAAAGAGATAGAAAAAAAGCGTGTGCGTGTGTGTGTGTGTGTGTGTGTGTGTGTACGTGAGTACTCATATGCACATATGTACACGTACATGTATACACAAACCCAAAACATTTGCATATATACAAAAATAAGTATACGCTGCATAAACAAAAGCATAAACATACGCACATACATAGCCATACCTACACATATACATGAACACCGATACGATTTTGCAAATACAAACACAGTTACAAAATTTTGCATAGAAACATTCATATTCGTACGCATACATAACACAAGTACACATACACTCATATACATACACTCATATACATACACGTGGACAGAGACTAACATACATGTTAAAGCATATACACTTTTCTGTATAAACAAGTACCCCAATCAATTTTTAAAGAAAATGTTGATTTTTTGGGGGGGGGGTTAGAAGAGTAGAAGATTATATTATTTCAAGTGGAAACAATCGAAACGGATATTATTTGGTAGTATTTATTACTAAAATCTACAACACTGAAATGTAAAGTTAATTAGCAAAATTAAAATTGTACTTTTTTAGGCTGCTATATATTCCTGATTTTGTTTACGAAGTTTAATCTTGATATTGTAGAGTATTGTTATAGAAATTATAACATTTCGATTGTATAATGTTCAGCCAAGAATAATAAAATTATGAGGTCTTTATTTCGAAGAAAATTAATCTCTTTATAAAAAAATTAATTGGGATTTATGTATGATACTTTACAAACATATGTATATACACACATATGTATACACCCATGTAGACAGAATAAAATGCAACTCGAGTGGCACAGACTGTCAGAACGCCGTACATACTGAGGGTATGTTGTTATTATGAACAGAATAAAATGCAAACCTATACACATATACACAAAATTACACCGGAAAATATGCACATTCACACATACATATAAATGCACATAGACACACACACAAAAATGAGTATACATACACACATACATACAAACACATATAAAAAATATTCATTTACGCACACAAAAACAAAAGCATTCATTTAAGCATACATACACATACGCACATACAGACAACCAAACACACATAGATACACGCTTACGTACACACATGCATTCACAATAATATACAAGCACATATGAAATATATATATATATACATATATATATATATATATATATATATATATATATATATATATATATATATATATATATGTGCGAGCATACGCACACACCATCATGAGTATAAGCATACATACACACATACAAACACATCCATATACATCTATGCATGTTTGGATGCATGCATATTTATAAATAAATATAAGCATTTGCGCATAGAGACATATCTCTGCATGTGCATGTGCTCATATATACACACACATATACACCTAGCCATATGCACATACACACATATAGATGTATATATATATATATATATATATATATATATATATATATATATATATATATATATATATATATGTACGCAAGCACATACTCAAATATACATTTATGCTTGTGCGCCTGCGCACACACATACACACATATGCATGTGTGTATGCGCACATATCCACCCATGAATCTTCACATTTTTGTACATAGAAATACCCATACATATATACATGTATACAAACATACATATATACATATGCATAAATCCATACCGAGGTAAATCAGTAATACCACAGCCTCATGTCGAAGAAAGAATTTATTTTACACTGTAATTCTATCCTTCCTTTTCAATCCACTTAATCTTGAGGTAAGTATTTAGCACATACGTCAAACATTGTTTATTTCTTCAAACCACTTTTAATGGGGAGGTATGGTAAGGACTGTTAGTTTTAACAAGGTTAATTATTAAAGTCTATCCTATTCACCCAAAGCTCTTGGTGGGAAGAAGAGTAAGATTCGTGTTTTTCCTTAAAAGCCTTAGCCTAAAGTGAAATGCAAATAGCCTCATTCAGGATTCGAACACGGTTCTTTAAGCCAGTTTTCTACGACAATAACCGTTACATTACGAATATAATGAGAATATTGTGAGAAAATTCAATGAGAAATTACGTATCAAGCAACGGATTTGTTTTGGTTTCAGTTTCTTTGCTTAATCCTATTTACTCCTATTTACCAACCCCTCCACTCGGGCAGGACACAAGGTCAATTTTTAAGCGGAGTTTAACAGGTTTCAATTCAGAGTTTTCCTTCTCCTAGACTAGTTGCCCCACCAAGGCTGAAGAACCTAGTCTGTCCTACTATTTACCCATAGCTGGAAGGAGAATAATTGGATTTTTACCTTTCCCAAGGGTATTAGTGCTATGTGAAATGCAATCAGTCTCGTCCAGGATTTGAACTCGTGTCACCGTGTCCATTTCCTACGACGGTAACCATTACAGCACGGGCACCTCCATAAAGTTTCTTTGCTTAATAGCATATCAACCTGCATGGGTTATTTCATGCCAAAGCTATCTTTTTAAAAGAACTATTTAACCAATAGCTGATGGGTGGATAAAGGGGTTCATACCTTTCTCTAGGGTATTCGTCCGAAAGTGACTGTAATAGCACGACTGGAATTCAAACTCGCTTACAACGAGGTTTTAGTCCAGGACCTTACCTACGACAAAGCCAAGGAATCTCTGTCCAGCAGATCTTTTTTATGGACGATTATACATTTCTGGCATACCTATATTCATATATGATACATACATATATACGCATATAAACAAATACAAACATCTGCATGCATCACATATGCACATACATATACATACCCATATACATAGACATACATATACGCGCTTAAACGTATATGCACAATTACATATATATATATATATATATATATATATATACTCATGTATGCACATCTATGTACAGATATGGGGCATCTGTAGTAGTGTAATTGTTATCAAGCTATTATAGCAAAATAGTTTTTGGTTGGTTGGTTAGTTGGTACTAGATATATCAACCCTTGTTTGTTATGCTGAAGTCAATTTAACAACTATGGCTTCTCATTATGTATGGTACACAAATATTTTCTTTCTCAATTATTTTAAACGGATGAGGACTTCATTAACTCAAACAGTAATTTACACACAATAATGTCGTTATTAAGTATTCCTGTCTAATACAAATAATTTTGAAACAGATCTATTTGACACATAGATAGGATCCTAACTACCACTCCAGATCTGAGAGGACCGAAGAGTAATTCAATACACCCCAAGAACTGTGGCTTCATACTGGATGCAGTTTAATTTCATTCCCTGGACATACATTATTTACAGGGAGGGGATCTTATTCATCTGCAGGTTATACAGTTAGCATATTCACAACTCTGGAACTGTGAGTCTGTGAATGTCCAGTTGGAGTTAATTGTCCGTGACAACTTTTGGCATGTACAGATGTGTGTGTGTGTGTGTGTGTGTGTGTGTGTTTACAAAAATCAATTCTGTGTTTTTGTGTGTATGCGTGCGTGTTTGTATCCATGTATCTATTTATATTTTCGACGTTTTTGTTTTTTCTTCTATTTTCCCTCTTTCTCTATATCACCTACGATTGTTGATATGCCCTAAAATCCAATCAAAACTAACCTTCCTTCTTGAGTGATTCTTTGTGTGTGTGTGTGTGTGTGTGTGTGTGTGTGTGTGTGTGTGTGTGTGTGTGTGTGACTGCCAATGTATATGCACATGCAGGTGCATGCATGTGTACGTGTGTATGTGATTTATACATATTTCAAAAACTGCACTAACGAGCTCGTCCTGTTACAACTTTGTGAATTTGATCATCACAAGGTGTCCTATAGTTGTGGCCCTCTCCGTGCGGTCTAAACCTTGCTTAACATTTTGGGGGGCCGCGCAAAATGTAATGATTTGAACGTAAGGCTAGAGGTCCATTGTTAGAGAACTTGCTTCAAATTGGGAGCTCCATATGGCAAACATGGATGCGTATAGACGCGCGCTAACATTATATCAATGATAAAAACGTCACTAATGATGTATCTAATGAGGAAATTCACGTTGACCAATCAAATCGATACTGCCAGTTTTTAAAAAATTTGGTACCGACATTCAAAAGGAAGAGGTATTTATTTTCGCTGAAACAAGTTCGTTTCGGTTTTACACACTTTTACCATCAAGTCCTACGAACACACTGTAGGGGTATATGAGTGTCTTAATGATTATTTAATGCCACATCCTGTTTATATATATATGTATATATATATATTTGATTTGTAAGCGAATGATTTCTTGGTTACGATTTTTGAATGAGTGAGAGCTCATTTATGGGCACATAGTTAAATGGTTTCAAGTATTGCTATTTAACAATGATAATTTTATTTAATATCAACCATTAGTTTACACACAGTAAAATCGTTTCAAGTATTGCTATTGAACATTAAAAATTCTATTCATCAGTCCTATCTTGTACGAACAATTCGCAAACAGCCATATAATTTCAATGAATTAATAATGATCCTTAGTAAAAGATTAAATAGTTCTATTTAACACAAAGATAGGATCCCAGCAGGTACTTCCACTCCTGGTGAGAATGGACCTGAATATAACAGTAATGAATGGGTGCTTATGATTCCCCAAACTTCAGGACTGGAGCCTCACCATCAAATGCAGTTTAGTGTCATACTCAGGACACCTGTAACAATACTCTCACATTGGTAGGTTGATAGAACCAATTCTGGTGTGTATCGAGATGGGATGGTTCACGAAAAAGATGCTGATGAAAAAATATCTAGGAGTACCACAGATTCACCTTGATTTCTTCATATTATTATTATTTTACGCCTTTGAGAGTTTTTCACTCATGTGTTAGCTGATGGTCTTCAACTAGAGTTTGAGTGACAGAAAGTCTCCTCAAATCCCTCGGACTCTTCTCAATATTCTGGCCAATCTTAATAATGCTGTCGTTTGGATGTTCTCCACTCGTCCTCTTATTTCTAAGTCTTCTAGTCCTTTAATCAATCCTTTGGTGACCGTATCGAACGACCCAACTGCAATTGATATCAACGTCACTTTCATATTCTATAATTTTTTCACCTCTCTAGCAAGGTCTAGGTACTTCTCTTTTCGCTTTCTTTTAGTTTTACCCAGTGGTAAGCTGGAATGGCAAAGTTTTCTAATTCAGCTGGGTGGGGAGTCTTTCCTTTTTTTTGTAGACTGTCACTGTGTCTGGTCGTCCGGCCGAAATTAAATGATTGATTTTGTATCTCAAAATCCCAGAGAAATTTGTGCGTCTCATTCACTGGGATGGATTCTGGGTTTTGCATATCTTCGTATGGTCAAATTTAAACTTCTTGTACAATTCCCAGTGGATCACCTTCTTCACCCAGTCGTGTCTTATACTTTTTGTGGCAAAATCGAGGCACTTAACTAGTGCTTCGCCTTTTTTTTATCTTCTCAGGAATCTGTTCGGATAGCAAAGTCCACTTTTTTTTTTGGTGGGGGGGGTCTTGTTAACTGATTCACTGATTTTAACACACATACATACACATTCACAGATATATATATATATATATATATATATATATATCTTTAAGAAAAAACCAAAGACCAGTTAATTTAGGATTATAAATTTATTTCCATCCTGTTTTTCAGTTTCTGGTGTGAACCAAAAACACGAAGAAAAACTTTATACAGGACTTCTTCAGATCCAATGGATAATTAATTAAAACAGAATAGACACGTGGGGTGGAGTGGGGGGAAAGAGATTAAGAAGTTACCTCCTCGTTTTATTGAATTTCCGTTTTATTTTAATTTTCAAATTTCTTCTGTCAGTTATAATTACGGTAATTTAACTTTTTTATTCATTTGTTTAATTTATTTTCTTTTCATGTTAAGTTTGATGATTAACTTTTAATTATCCATTGGATCTGAAGAAGTCCTGAATAAATTTTTTTCTTCGTGTTTTTAATTGTAATTAATTTTACAGAGCAATACTTTCTTTAAGAAAAAAACCAAAGACCGGTTAATTTAGGATTACAAATTTATTTCCATCCTGTTTTTCAGTTTCTGGTGTGAACCAAAAACACGAAGAAAAAAATTTATTCAGGACTTCTTCAGATCCAATGGATAATTAAAAGTTAATTATCAAACTTAACATGAAAAGAAAATAAATTAAACAAATGAATAAAAAAGTTAAATTACCGTAATTATAACTGACAGAAGAAATTTGAAAATTAAAATAAAACGGAAATTCAATAAAACGAGGAGGTAACTTCTTAATCTCTTTCCCCCCACTCCACCCCACGTGTCTATTCTGTTTTAATTAATTATCCATTGGATCTGAAGAAGTCCTGTATAAAGTTTTTCTTCGTGTTTTTGGTTCACACCAGAAACTGAAAAACAGGATGGAAATAAATTTGTAATCCTAAAATAACCGGTCTTTGGTTTTTTTCTTAAAGAAAGTATTGCTCTGTAAAATTAATTACATTGAGCTCTCCACCAGGAAAATTTAAATGTTCAGCTCTTGAATGATTTTCTTGTCCTGAAGGAACTACTCCCAACTCTGGTTTAACTGGACCGAATAACACCTATATATATATATATATATATACAAATTATATATATATATATATATATATATATATATATATATATATATATATGTGTGCGTGTGTGTGTGTGTGTGTGTGTGTGTGTGTGTGTGTTTGTGTGTGTATTTTGCATCACAAAAATTAAGATAAGATTATAATAAAAACGATCCCAGGGGAGTGAAATGAGACAAAACCTACTTTATCTTGTTTATTTCACATTTTCCGTGGTGTTTAAAAATAAAGTTAGTTTATGATTGATTGATTGATTGATTATAACGGCATGTCAACTCGTCTAGGGTTATTTTATGCCAAGATGTTAGGGAATTGCGTTTATTGTTCGTTCATATTTGCATTTATTGCGTAGTTGTTTCTCTAGAGGAGGTCTGTTTTTTATTTGTTTTTTATTTGCTTTTTATTTCATTTTTATTTGCTCTTTATTTGTTTTTTATTTGCTTTTTATTTGTTTTTATTTGCTTTTTATTTGTTTTTTATTTGTTTTTATTTGCTTTTTATTTGTTTTTTATTTGGTTAGGGGTTTTTTTTGTGCACAGTCCAATCGAATAAGAATAATTTTAAAACAAATCTATTAGAACTACAAATGTTACCCTAACAGGTACAACTACTCTTGGTCGTAGTGGACCTGGGAGTAATGACAATTGATGGGTACTGCACACTTCTTGTTGATTATAACTAGGTCTGGTCTTGGGGCCGTGATTTGGAGATCCATTAGCATAAAATCCCAGAGAATATTTTTCTATCTCATTTTCCCTGATAGTTTTCGTCAAAGCACATAATACTTGTCTGTAGGATTTAGTAATTTAATAGTTTGCATTGTTCGCAGTGGAAGGGCCCCTTCTTTGAGTCAAAATTGCTCTTCAACCTATTTGCGGGATTCACTTCTTATGAAGTCTTTCTGCCTTATCTCCACATAGCCAACCCTTTCTCTCTCTCTCTCTCTCTCTCTCTCTCTCTCTCTCTCTCTCAAGACTTATATACGTTGATTTTTCTCTAATTGACCCTTATTCTTCTTATTCTTATTTTTATTATTGAGAAATGAAAGACAATTGCTCGGTAGGATTTTATCACAAACGCATTAGTTAAACTACAAACACACAAACGTCTTATATATTGATCATTCTTCGATCTAATGATGTTAGCAATCAATAACAATTGTTCTTGTTCATTATTTGTTGCATGCATGTACTAATATGAATGTTTTTTCCTGGTCGAAGCTTACGCCTAATTTGACGTAAAGTGAGATGAGTTGATAGCAGTCTGGAGTGGACAGTAATGGATAAGAGGGTGGTGTGAGGAAACGGTCATGCGGCAGACAGACAGACTGGACAGGATGAAGAGGGCAGACTAAGAAAGGAAAAATGATGAAAAATGATAATACTTCAAATTATCAATTTGGTGGAAAATAACGGATGCAAAAAAAAATGAAGAAATGAAAAGGGTAAAAAAACAAAAGATATAAAATCAAGAGAAACATTGAAAAAATAGTAATACTGGGATGGTTATTTATTTTTAAAAAATTTGGCAAAGAAGAAAAAGAAAACGGAGGGGAAAGAGGAGGAGGAAAGAAAACGAAAAAGATTAAAAAAGATGAAAAAAAGACAAGAAAAAAAATTCCCAGGCATGTTGATATTTAAACTTATTACTCAATCCGTGCCAGAGTAGTAAATCTAATGGCAAATCAGAAGACTCGTCAGATCGACCATTTTGCTGTTCCAACAAACAGCAGAATAATATTGAAAAAAGTAAAATTTGTCGGAGAACTGAAAAATTGTACCCCATCAAGATATTATTATTTTTATTATTTACTCCTTTAGAGTTTTTCACATCAGTGTTAGCTGATGGTTTTTCACTGGAGTTTGAGTGACAGCAAGTCTCCTCAAGTCTCCAAGACTCGTCTCAGGATTCTGGCCATTCAAAGCAATGCTGTCATTTGGATAGTCTCTACTTGTCCGCCAACTTCCATGTCCTCCAGGCCTTTTAATAATCCTTTGGTACAATCGACACTTTCATCTTCCACAGCTTTTTCAATTCTCTAGCAAGGTCGAGGTACTTATCCTTCTTTTCACATTCCTTCAGATTTATTCTGTGGTCCGCCGGACAGCAAAGTCGACAATTTTGCAAATTATCTTTTTTTTTTTGTTGAGTATTATTAGGTCTGGTCTTCTGGCCGGGATTAGGTGATCCGTTTGTATGTCTTAGTCCCATAGAAGTTTATGTGTGTCATTTTCTAGGACAAGTGCTGGGTTGGGCATTTACCATTTGTTGGCATGGTCAAATTTAAATTTCTTGCACATTTCCCAGTGGATCACCTTGCCGACCCAGTCGTGTCTCGCCTTGTACTCCTTCAGTGCTAATTTGCTGCATTCGCTTATAATATGATTGATCGTTTCGTCTCTGTCACCGCAGAGCCTACCTTTGCTGTTTTGTTGCGTCTTATCTATTCTCGCTTTGATATGATTGGTTCTTATGGCATTGTCCTATGCTGCTATCAGGAGAGATTCCGTTTCTCTCTTAAGGTTTCCTTTTCTTAACCAGGTCCAGGTTTTCTGGTGTGGAATGTTGTTTATTAGTCGTTTAAAGCGGCCATAGAGTTGGGGTTTTTTCCCCTTTTTGTTTCCTAGTTGTTGTCATTCTATCGTCAATCGTGTTGTCCGTATCGTTTCTGATGGCTGTAATCCTCGTTCGTGTTTTTCTATGTAGATTTCGAGCCGTTGTATGGATACGTCAACGCTGTCTTCGATGCTGGCAAGTCCTCTTCTTCCCTCTTTTCTAGATACATATAGTCTGTCAACGTCGTCTCTCGGGTGTAATGCCTTATGCACGGTCATTAGTTTTCTTGTTCTTTGATTCATTTGTTTAAGTTCATCTCTGGTCCACTTGAGAAAGTGTCCCGAATATCTAACGAGGGGCACAGCCCAATTATTTATTCCTTTGATGAGGTTTCTGCTGAAGAGCTTTGTCTCGAGTAGTTTTCTAGCTCTCCTGAGATATTCTTTTCGAATCTTGTCTTTCATTTCCACTTGTTTGATTGTGTCAGCTTCCAAGATACCCAAGTATTTGTAGGTCTAGTTTTCTCCGAGCGTTCAAATTTTGTCGTGATTTGGTAGTTCCATTCCGTCAGTCATATGTCGTTTGCCACTTTCCATGACGACCATGGCACATTTTTCTATGCCAAATTCCATTCCTATGTCCTGACTGAATATTCTAACGGCGTGTATAAGAGTTTCCAGTTCTTTTTCATTTTTTGCAAATAGTTTAATGTCATCCATTTACATTAGGTGATTGATCTTCTCTTGCGAATTGCTAAATTTGTATCCGGCCGTGCATTTTCTGAGTATGTGGTTAAGTGGCATCATGGCTATTATGAATAGCAAGGGTGATAGTGTATATCCTTGGAAAATCCCTCTTTGGATGTTTGTTTCAGCTAAGCTTCTTCCTCCTGCTGTCAGCTATTATCATTATTATTACTCATTAGAGTTTTTCACATCAGCGTAAGCTGACGGTCTTTCACTAAACATTGAGTGACAGCAAGACTCCTCAAGTCTACAGGACTCTTCTCAGTATTCTGGCCGTTTTCAATAATGTTGTTGTTTGGATTGTCTCCACTCGGCCGCCAACTTCCAAATCTTCCAGGCCCTTTTATAATCCTTTAGTTACCGTGCCAAAAGTACCAATCATAATTGGTATAATTGTAACCTTCATGTTTCATAGTTTTTTCAATTCTCTAGCAAGGTCGAGGTACTTATCTCTCTTTTCGCATCCTTTCAGTTTTATTCTGTGGTCAGCCGGGACAGCAAAGTCGACAATTTTGCTGATTTTCTTTTTTTTTTTTTTTTTTTGAGTATTATTAGGTCAGGTCTTCTGGCCGGGATTAGGTTTGTATGTCTTAGTCCCATAGGAGTTTATGTGTATCATTTTCTAGGACAGGTGCTGGGTTGGGCATATACCATTTGTTGGCATGGTCAAATTTAAATTTCTTGCACATTTCCCAGTAGATCACCTTGCCGACCCAGTCGTGTCTCGCCTTGTACTCCTTCAGTGCTAATTTGCTGCATTCGCTTATTATGTGATTGATCGTTTCGTCTCTGTCACCGCATAGCCTACATTTGCTATTTTGTTGCGTCTTATCTATTCTCGCTTTGATATGATTGGTTCTTATGGTGCTGTTTTGTGCTGCCATTAGGAGAGATTATGTTTCTCTCTTAAAGTTTCTTTTTCTTAGACATGTCCACGTTTTGTCGTGTGAGATGTTGTTTATTAGTCGTTTAAAACGCCCATAGAGTTGTTTTCCTTCCTATTTTGTTTCCTAGTTGTTGTCATTCTGTTATCTATCGTGTTGTCAGTATTGTTTCTGATGGCCGTAATAAGTCCTCGTTCGTGTTTTTCTATGTAGTCTTCGAGTCGTTGTATGGATGTGTCAACGCTGTCTTCGATGCTGGCAAGTCCTCTTCCTCCCTATTTTCTTGGTACATATAGTCTGTCCACGTCGTCTCTGGGGTGTAATACCTTATGTATGGTCATTAGTTTTCTAGTTCTTAGGTCCATTTTTCTAAGTTCATTTCTGGTCTACTTGAAAAAGGGTTCCAAGTATCTAACAAGAGGTACAGCCCAATTATTTATTCCTTTGATAAGGTCTCTGCAAGAGAGCTTTGTATCGAGTAGTTTTCTAGTTCTCCTGAGATATTTTTTTGAATTTTGTTTTTCATTTCGACTTGTTTGATGGTGTCAGTCACCAAGATTCCTAAGTATTTGTAGGTCTCGTTTTCTGCGAGCGTTCTGATCTTGTCTTGATTTGGTAGTTCTATTCCGTCAGTTAGATGTCGTTTGCTACTTTTCATGACGAGCAGAGCGCATTTTTCAATGCAAAATTCCATCCCTATGTCTTGACTATATATTCTGTGTGTATTAGGGTTTCTAGTTCTTTTTCATTTTTTGCAAATAGTTTACTGTCATCCATGTACATTAGGTGGTTGATCTTTTCTTGCGATGTATCCGGCTGTGCATTTTCTGAGTATGTGGTTTAGTGGCATCATAGCAATTATGAATAGTAGGAGTGATAGTGCATCTCCTTGGAAAATCCCTCTTTGGATCTTTGTTTCAGCCAAGCTTTTTCCTCCTGCTGTTAATTCAACTCTCCAGTGGTTCATGTTTTTTTCGATGAAGTTTATGATTTTGTGTGATATTTTGTACATTTTGAGACAGTGTAGTATCCAGCTTTGCGGAACCATATCATATGCCTTTTTTAGTCTATCTAGGCCATAGCTAAATTTTTCCGTCTGTTTCTGCTTTTATTTAGGATATGTTGATCTATGCAGAGTAACTCTGCTGTGCCTCTGGATCATTTGCGGGATCCTTTCTGTTCGTCAGGGAACAATCCGCGTCTTATTAGCGAGTAGTATATCTCTTCCTTATTTGTGCTGTTAATATTTTCCACATCATCGGTAAACAAGTTATGGGTCTATAATTGTTTGGGGCAGTCCCTTTACTTGGGTCCTTCTGGATCAATGTGTTCTTTCCTTTGGTCATCCAGTCAGGTATTTGTGCATCTTGTAGGCATCTCTTCATTTCTAGTGCTAGTCTGTCGTGAATGGAGGTGAATTTATTGAACCAGAATCCATGTATTCCATCATGTCTTGGCGTTTTCAAGTTTTATATCTTTTTAGTGTCTTTTTGAGTAATTCGATGTGTATTTCCGCTTTGGGGCCTTCCTCGAGTCCTTCTAGTTCTCTAGTCATGTCGTTTATCCATTCAACCTTTTCGTTATGCTTTTTCGGTTGCCATATTTTCGTCCAAAATCGTTTGGTTTCTCTGGCGTCTGGTTGTTGGTATGTTTTTGTGTCATGCCCTCCCAATTGTTGATAAAATTTTCTTTCGTTGTTTTTGGAATGTCCTGTTTTGTGTGTATTGTTTTACCCTTTGTCGATATCCCTTTAGTCTTCCTTCTTTCGCCAGAACCATCTGGTTCCTCAAGTTGTACTGTTATTTATTCTCGTGTTGTCTTTTTCATTCTCTTCCCACATATTCCAGGATCTTTCTGTTTTACCATTTTGGCCTGTTTTCGTAGATTTTTATCTGGGTTTCCAGTCGAACTTCCCATCCTGGTTTAGACTGTTTCTTTCTACTTTTTGAGGGGACCCCAATTTTCTCACACACTAATTTCGCCCCTGCATAGATTAGATCATTTAATTCAGATATATTATTTGTTGATATGTAAGGTAGCATTTGATTTATTCTGTTTGTTTCTGTTTTAAGTGTTCTCCATTCTATGTTTCTTAATGATGGTAGGTAGGTCTTCACACTGTTCATAATGCTTTTCAGGTTTTCTAGATTTGTCGGTTGCTCTTGTGATAGTGTTTCTATAGGGTTAATTGGTACTATGGCGTATTCTTTTTCAAGAGTTGGCAGTTCATTTCTGATATGTTGTTTTTGGTTAGCGCCACTTGATGTGTTTGGAATTGTACAGTCTTGCGTCTGTGTTTTCTGGTGTATTTTTAGTATTTCAAGGTCAGAAAACCATCCTTTTTTTATTATTGTTCTAATTTGATCGGCAAACCTTTGGCTTATAGTCTGAAAACTAGCACATTCTTGCCAGATCTCTATCATTCTTTTCCTATACCCTCTTTGTGAAGGGTAGCTCCTAAAATAGCAGTGCAGAGCAAGATGATTTTCTTCCTTCCCTGGTCCATGTTTTGCGTTTTGGTCTTTGATCTGTGACGGTGAAAGTTATTAAAATCCCAAGACGGGAATTTATTTTTTGCACGTGTGAAGACGGGGCGGTCAGGCACTTGATCCCTCGTAGAATAAGTCCTAGTTCAGAGTCCTTTCTCGGGCATATAGGAACTGGCATATTATGTGGGGGTTAATTTGGGGCTAGACTGACCGCCACTGGCAAGGGGTTTCCAAATTTCACATTACACACACACACACCAGGCCACTAGCTCTTCCTATCCCAAGGATAAAGGAAAATATGAGCCTCTAGGTTTGCATATAATAATATTAATCATAGTAGTCGACAACTCCGGTTTCCCGTATAACATTTTTAAAGGAAAGAATAGGACAATTTAGGCGAGAATAACATAAGGCGAAAGAAGCTGAAAACAAACATGAAACAGACAACTTGACATTTGACAACACAATGAACAAACTTTCACACGTTGGGACATTAAAATATAACAATCTTTTTAATACACACGCAAACACACATATTCAACGAGTCGGCTAGACTATCAGCAGATAATACATCACT
Source organism: Sepioteuthis lessoniana (assembly GCA_963585895.1). NCBI lineage: Eukaryota > Metazoa > Mollusca > Cephalopoda > Myopsida > Loliginidae > Sepioteuthis > Sepioteuthis lessoniana. The sequence continues at coordinate 81,789,329 of OY757934.1, forward strand.
ATAAATGTCTTTCTTCTTTTTTTCCTTTCTTTCTTCTTTCTTTAAATTGAGAGAGAGAGAGAGAGAGAGAGAGTAATTGCAATGCTTAAGAAGGGTGTGGGGAGAAACAGTCTTAATGTTTATTTATCTTTTTGACGCGTTCCTTCGGAGAGTATTTTCTCTTTTACGGGCTGGCGGAATTTTATAGATATATATATATATATATAACTCTGGTTTGAAGGCATAGGTCCTTCTTGTCCAAGATTCTTTCAGTCTTCCCCCTGTGATTTCGGCGGTAGTTTCAATATATTTTATCACTTCAACTACTGTCCCGCAAATCCCGGTTCTGGTGCTTCGCCCGGAGTTTGGCACGAGATTCGCCCCATCTGTTCACGACGACATCTCTCTTCAAAACTGATATTCTTTACCCCTATTTCCGCTGACGGAAGAAGGTGCCACTTCCGCCTTAGGGTTCTGGCCAATCATTTCGCCTTTATCTTCTTCCTTCTCCTGTCAGGCGATTCTTTAGGACTACTGTCTCTTTCACCCGGTCACAAAGTGCAAACATCTGTTTGCTTTCATTCTGACCTGGATTTGTTACTTCGGCCGCGAGGAATTGACCTAGATTCCTATTCCTCTCTTAACGGTCATTCTTTGGGCGGCCTGCTAATTTAAACACGGAGGTGTGGGGGACATTCCTTATCTCTCTCCTCTCAGTGGTAGACCACGTGACAGATCGTTGTGGTTGCTAATATCGTCATTCATTTTCCAGAAAAGAGAGCAGCCAACATTCGCAGGATGACATTCGGTTCACCCATGTTGGCTATCAGGAGATCATGACACCCAAGCCTGTTGCTTGTATTATTATTATTATTATTATTATTTGTTCTCTTTTGAGAGTTTTTCTCACCAGCATTAGCTGATGGTTTTTCACTGGAGTTTGAGTGACAACAAGTTTCCTCAAGTCTCCAGGTCTCTTTTCAGTATTCTGGCCGATCTCAATAATGCAATAATTAGGGTGGTGTCCACTCGTCCTCTTATTTCCAACACCTTCTGCCTCCGTACCAATGAATCCTTTGGTGACTATACCTAGAGCATCAATTACAATTGATAGTATCGTTACTTTCATGTTCCACGGCTTTTTCAATTACCAAGCAAGGTCGAGATACTTATCCCTCTTTTCATATTCTTTCAATTTCACACTATGATTCCCCGGGACACCAAAGTCCACAATTCTGCAAGTTCTCTCTTCTTCTTTTTTTTTATTATTAATAGATCTGGTCGTCTGACAGAGATTTGGTGATCCGTTTGTATCTCAAAAACACAGGGGAGTTAGTGCGTCTCATTCTCTAGAACAGCTATTGGGTTATGCATATACCATTTGTTCGTATGGTCAAACTTCAACTTCTTGCACAATTTCCAGTGGATCACCTTGCCCACCAAGTCGTGCCTAGTCTTTAATTCTTTCTGTATTAATTTGCTGAATTCGCTTATTATGTGATTGATCGTTTCGTCTGTTTCATCACATAACCTACATCTGCTGTTTTGTTGCAGCTTATCTAATTCTCGCTTTGATATGGTTAATCCTGATGGCGTTGTTTTGTGCTGCTATTAGAAGAGATTCAGTTTCTCTCCTTTTCTTAGCCACCCCACGTTTTCTCGTACGAGATCTTGCTTGTTAGTCGATTAAAACGTCCATAGATTTGTTTTTCTTCCTACTTTTGTTATCTGGTTAGTGTCGTTCTGTTGGTCTTAATTTCGTTAGTATTGTTTCTGGTGGCTTCCTCCGCGCTTTTCTATGTAGTCTTCGAGTCGTTGTATCGTTGTGTCCACGTTTATTATTATTATTATTATTATTATTATTATTATTATTATTATTCTCCTGGTGAGTTTTTCACATGAGTTTTACAGGTGGTTTTTCACTGATGTCATAATGACATCAAGTCACCTCGGGTCTCCTCAGATAACTTTAGGTCTCCTGGACTTTTTAAAGTATTCTATATGCTCTTAACAATGATATGGTCTGTATTGTTTCAATTCTTCTTACAATTCCTTCAATTTTTTACGATGCCTCTTGGAACCGTTCCAAGTGCTCCAACTATAACTGATATCACCATTACCTTCATGTTCCACGGCTTTTTCAGCTCTCTCACTAGGTCCATTTATTTGTCCAGCTTCTCGTTTTCTCTAGTTCATTCAGTCTCTTTTCTAATTCTTTCGGAACCGTTCCAAGGGCAGCCTCCACATTTGGTTTCATCATCACATCTCTGTTCCGCAGCTTTTTCAGCTCTCTACTTAGATCTAAATATTTGTCCGTCTTTCCGTTTTATTTTATTTTCACTCTGCGGTGCACTGAAACAGCAAAATCTACTATTATTTCCAAATGTTAAATAACCAATCAACATTAGGTCTTGTTTTCTGGCCAAGACTAGGTGATCCAATTCTATCTCTAAGTTGAAGAGAACTATTTCCGTCTTATTTTTTAGGACAGATTCTGATTTGTGCCTATACCTTTTGTTTGCATGGACAAATTTTAATCTCTTTCTTATTTCCCTATAGATCATCAGTTGTAACATTTGTATTCCTTTGGTGCCAATTTGCTGCATCCGTTTATTATGTAATTTACTGTTTCATCTCTGCCCCCCACCTCCATATTACCAACACTTGCAATTCTCCTGTGCATCATCAATTTTTGATTTGACGTAATTAGTTCTTATGGAATTTTTTGTGCTGCGATTGAGATTCAGTTTCTCTCTTCATGTTTCCTTTTCTTAGCCATGTCTAAGTCATCTGATGCTTAATTTCCTTCGTTTTGCGCAATTGTTAGTATTATAATTATCGATTTTTACTGGTATCTTCTTTCATCTTTGTTATATACCCTACCTATGAACATTAATGGCTTTGTCTCATTCCTGATACTGTTATATACCCTACCAATGAACATCAATGGGGTGTCCCATTTCTCATGAATAAGTTGGACACTATTGTGAGGGGTGAAAAATATACTTACTAAGTAATCACCACTAGCAGGGGTTACCTTCTTCACGCTTCTGGTAAGTGTTGCATTTTCTTAATGTTATGAAGATTTCCATTTTATTTCCAACCTCTGTTTTGGTTATTTCTCTTTCAGTAACCTTTTTTTTTTTTCGGTTACCACAATCTTGATTTTTTGTTTCCTTTCATCGCACTCAGCTGTCGATCAAAAAAGCTGATAAGAATTATTTCATGATAATGGCTGACAATATTATAATTATATATTATTAAAAATCCTCACCGTGTTTGTATACGTTACTGCAACCCAACAAAAGGTGGCAGAAATAGCAACATTGACCAGAAAGTGTACGAACACAAGTACGACTGGGTAGGGAAGGTATTCTATTAGGAATTGCGCAAGTAACTAAATTTTGAAATTTCAAACAGATGGCACATGCACAAACACAAAATTCTCCTGATTTCGAACAAAAAACAGATCTCACAATCCCTGCTTGAAGATCAAACCTTTTTTAATCAGCCAGAAGAAACGAACATGTCGTCTAATCGACTTCATTTATAGAAAATAATGGAATTTTTGCTCCAATTGACAACTGAATGAGAATTTATTGATCATCTAATTTCTTGATATAACGGATATGTCATTGAAAAGTTAAGAATAGAAGCTTCAATGTCATCATAGACCTCTGTTACAATGAGGATCGAAAAGGGTTCGCTGATCGTCGATTATAATATCAAAATAATCATTATTTCTCCCCCTCTCTCTCTCTGTCTCTCTCTCTCTCTCTGTCTCTCTCTCTGTCTCTCTCTCTCTCTCTCTCTCTCTCTCTCTCTCTCTCTCTTTCTCTCGCTCTGTGTGTGTGTGTGTGTGTATACATATATAGTATTATTCCGTCCAGTTAAACCGGAGTTGGGAGTAATTCCATCAGGACAAAAAAAACATTCAACAGTGAACATTTAAATTTTCCTGGTAAAGGGCTCAATGTAACTGACATTACAGAGCAATAATTTCTTTAAGAAAAACAACAAAGCGGTCACATTAGGATTATAAATTCATTTCCATCCTGTTGAATCAAAAACACCAAAATAAAAACTAACTGGACTTCCATAACATCTGAAGAAGTCCTGTTAATTTTTTGTTGATATTTTTTATTTATATCAAAACCCATAACAGGATGGAAATAAATTTATAATCCTAATGTGACCGGTTTTTGTTTTTTTCTTAAAGCCATATATACATATATATATATATAAAGTTTCATCTTAATCTTTCAGTCCTTCTGTAACAAAGAGAACGTAGGTTATATAGTTCCTAATTCATTCAGTTTTATCATCTAGTGTTTATAATATTAGAGATCTTACTGAATAGTCAACTCTTGTATTTACCCAACTACACCACCATGAACAGGAGGCGACAAAACGTTAATAGAGTACAACTGGTTTTCATTCCATCCGACTGATTTTCTTACTTAGGCTAAAGAATCCAGACTGCCTTACAATATACACATACCCGGCTGGAAATAGATGGTTTCATGCTTTTTTCGAGAGCATTAGCGCCAAGTGAAACACAAACAGACTCGTGCAGGTTTTGAACTCGAATCACCGATTTAATTTCCTACGATGATAACCATTACGCAAAGCACGCCTCTCTAATAATCAACCTTTGTAATTCATTTTGATGGCAGTTTTATCATTCAGTCAGATGTAGAACTTGTGTTCATAAGATTAAAAGTCATATCTATCAAACAACTATTATAGAAGTCAAAAAATGTCGTCCGGCATTTTTACCTTTAGCTGAACGTAAAGGAAACACATAAAAGACATATTCACCTTATGTTGTCTGTCAAGGACAAAGTGATCATTTAAATTAAATTATATAATTGCATATATAATTGATCTAAAGCGCCGATCACAGATACCCTGTTCGAGTCATTTCGAAAGTCTCAGGATTTAACTTGCTTAAAGATCCGAATCTCGTCCGTCCGAGATCCAAATGATTGCAAAACTCCTGATGCATTTCCTAAAAACTACTCTACGTATGAGATCAATAAACGACTCGTGTATGCAAACAAGAATAAAGTAAGGTTCTGTCATCCATGATTTCTTTGTCTGGCCATTGTCTATCTAATCTTGTTCTTAGTATATTTTTTGTCCTTCTTCTTCTTCTTCTTCTTCTTCTTCTTCTTCTACAATTAATACAACTCATGCCTCATACAACTCATCATACTTCTTACGTTACTACTTCCACCGGGTCACATCACGTGGTATAATGGTTTGCATGCTTGTCAAAGAAACCATTACTCGTGAGCTCGAGTCTCACAGAGATTCCATATACCAGCTTTGAACCAAAATTAAGCTAATCTAACGATACTCCTTCTAATAATAATAATAATAATAATAATAGTAATAATAACAATAATAATAATCCTCAAAGACAGCAAGACGAAACGGAAAAATCTTGCCATGGCGTGGATAAACTACAAGAATGCATATGATATGATCCTGCAAAACTGTCTCGAAATATACAAGATATTCGGTAAATTTATAAAGTTAATCGAAAATACCATGGAAAACTAGAGAGTCAAACTGACAGCTTAACTGAGGAGAAAATCCGTTGAGGGATCTTCCAGGGAAATGCGCTATCACCATTACTATTTGTAATACCGATGATGCCACTCAATCACATTCTTAGAAAATGCATGAGCGAAACAAATTTACTAAATCGAAAGAAAGAAATTAACCCCCTAATGAACATGGACGACATCAAACTGTTTTCCAAAAAGGAGAAAGATTTGGGCACACTAATACAGGCTGTGAGAATATACAGTCAAGATATAGCGATGGAATTTGCCATAGAAAAATGTCCCAAGCTAATAATGAAAAGCGGAAAACGACATATGATGGAAGAAACAAAACTAGCAAATTAAAAAATATCAGAACGTTCGGAATAAAGGAAACCTACTTATACATGGGAATATTAAAAGCGGACACCATTAAACATGCGAAGATGAAAGAAAAAATAAAAAAAGAATACCTCAAGAGAACGAGAAAACTACTAGAAACTAAACTACATTGCAGAAACCTCATCAAAGGGATAAATAACTGGGCTGCCCCCTTCGTAAGATACTCGGGACCATTCTTAAAGTGGTCCAGAGAAGAACTCCAATAAATGGAACAGAGAACAAGAAAACTCATGACGATGCATAAGGCTTTACATCCCAGAGATGACCTAAACAGATTGTTTATGCAAAGAAAAGAAGAAAGAGGAGGACTTACCAGCATTCAAGTTAGCATCAATGCATCAATACAACGACTACAATACTACAAAATCAAGCGCAGAGGAAGATGGATTACAGCCACCAGAAACAATACAAACAACACAATCATCAATAGAACAAAAATAACAAAAAACAAAAATGGGATGAAAAGCAACTGTATGAATATTTAAAGCGGCAAACAAGCGAAATCTCACACGAGAAGACCAAAGAAAGGGAAATTTTTTTAAGAGAGAACCGGAATCTCTTCTGATAGAAGCACAAAATAACGCCATAAGAACTAACTATATCAAAGCAAGAATAGACAAGACGCAACAAAATAGCAGATGTAGACTATGTGATGATGGAGACGAAACGCCCAATCACATAATAAGCGAATGCAGCAAACTAGCGCAAAGTGAGTATAAGACTAGACACGACGAGTTAGGGAAAGTGATCCACTGCAAATTGTGCAAAAAGTTTATATTTGACCATACAAGCAATATATATATATATATATATATATATATATACATTCTAGAATCTGTCCAGGAAAACGAGATGTAGAAACTTACAAACAGATCCACTAATCTCGGCCAGACGACAAGACCTAGTGATAGCAAAAAAGGAGAACCTGCTGAATTTAGTAGAGTTTGCCGTTCCGGCTGATCACAGAGTAAAACTGAAGGAAGGCGAAAAGAAAATAAATGTCTGGACCTTGCACTGGAATTGAAAAAAAATTGGAAATGTTGGTGACGGTGATATCAATTGGAATTGGTGCGCTCGATACAGTCACCAAAGGATCGGTACAGGGACTAGAGGACTTGGAAATACGAGGACGAATGGAAACCGTCCATGGAAACAATCCATGGAAACCACAGTATTTTTTAGATCGGCCAGAATACTAAGGAGAATCCAGGAGACCTGAGGAGACTTACTGTCACTCAAACTCCAGTAGAAGACCATCAGCTAACGCTGATGAGGAAAACTCTCAAATGAGTAAAATAATTACAACAATAATTCGAATACTTCAATTATTACTCCAAGGCAATTGAATAATATAATATTAATAATTCTTCAGCGTACTCATTATTATGAATTCTCTAATGATTATTTCACATCTTGCTAGTTTTTTGCACAAGTTTTAATAAGCGGTTTTTCCCTGACGTCTGAGACTGCAATCCTCTCTAGATTTTCAGGACTCTTCTGAGTATTTTAGCCAATCTTAACGATACTGTGCTCTGTATGGTCTCGATTCTTCCTTTGATTTCCAGTTAACACTTTTCCAGGCCTCTGAGGACCGTTCAATCGCACCAATTACAACTGGTATCACTGTCACCCTCAGGCTCCACCGACTTTATAATTCTTTGACAAGATCCAAGTATTTGTTAATCGTTTTCTCTCATTAGCACTCGGGGGTCCGCTAGAACAGCAAAAGCCACTTGAATGACAAGTTCTTTTCTTCTTGTTGCTATTATTATTGTTTACTCATTAGAGTTTTTCACATCAGCGTTAGCCGATGGTCTTTCATTGGAGTTTGAGTGACAGCAATTCTCCTCAAATCTCCAAGACTCTTCTTAGTATTCTGGCCGTTCTCAATAATGTAGTAGTTTGGATGGTCTCCATTCGTCCGCCAACTTCCAAGTCATCCAGTCCCTTTTGTAATCTTTTAGTTACTGTTCCAACCGCACCAATTACAATTGGTATAATTGTCACCAGCATGTTCCATAGTTTTTTCAATTCCCAAGCAAGGTCGAGGTACTTATCCTTCTTTTCACATTCTTTCAGTTTTATTCTGTGGTCAGCTGGGACAGCAAAGTCGATAATTTTGCAAGTTCTCTTTTTTTGGTTGATTAATATTAGGAATAGTTTTCCATTATTATTATCATTGTAAGAGCGTTTCTCACTGACTCTAACTGATGGTTTTTTATTGGAGTCTGAGTTCGAACAAGTCTCCAAAGGGTCTCCAGAACACTTCCAAGTATCCTTCCCAATTTTTGTCGAGCAGTAATCTGAATGGTTTCTATTCTTTTTCAATGTCCGGCTCATTAAGTTTTTTTCCCCAGAATCCGGGGTATTATTCCAAGGCCCCCGATTATAATTATTATAACAGCTATTTTCGTACTCCACAGCTTTTTCAGCTCTCTGGCAAGGTCTAAGTATTTCTTCATCTTTTCACCTGATTTCACTTTCATTGTGGTCTGCTGGTATTGCAAAATCCACGATGTTAATTAAAAGTAGATTTGATCTTCTGGCCTGGATTGGGTGATTTGTTTGCATCACTCAAAGTAGAAATTTTATGCGCTTCGTTTTCAAGTACATGTTCTGGTTTATGCATGTACCATTTGTTCGTATAGTGAAGTTATAGTTTCTTGTACAATTCGCGGTTCACTACCTTTCCCACCCAATCATGCCTGTTCTTACATTCTCTCTGTGCTAGTTTGCTGTGTTCAATTAAAATGTGATTAATTGTTTCATCTCTATCACCAAATAGTTTACACTTACTATCCACCTAAGTATTATCAATTTTTGCTTTGATATAATTAGTCCTGCTGACATTCTTTTTCCTGCAAATGATGATGATGATTATTATTATTATTATTATTATTATTATTATCATTATTATTATTATTTGTAGTAGTCGTAGTAGTATTTGCTTTTTTCTTCTTATTGCTGGAGGAAGCAACCGTGGTGAGTAAGAAAAGAGGATAACAGACAGTCACACAAAATTGTTTTTCATGTTGACGCCAGAAAACAGTTACTCTAACCATATAGCGTCGCCTGAAGCCGATTAACTTTGTTGTAATCATACAATCATTGAATCATCCCACTAAGCGTGTCCAAATTGTAAAGGGCAGTTCCTTCAGTGATTAAAATGTGATGTATCTATATGAATACTTATGAAAACGCACTCAAAGACATATACATTAAACCATACCCTCTCTCTCTCTCTCTCTCTCTCTCTCTCTCTCTCTCTCTCTCTCTCTCTTTCTCTCTCTCTCTCTATATATATATATAGTAATGAATGACTTCGTGAAATGAACGACGCCTCATTTTTAGCCACGTAAACGTAGTTTTATCTTATACTGCGTGTAATAAAAGTCTCCTAACGTTTTTGCAGGCCGAGAAAAATATTTCTTTAGCAACCAATCATATAGAGAGGAAACATTCAAACACTTATTTATACTTTCAAAGTATTGTTTATTTAAGATATGGCATTGATTTTGATTATATTACAAGTACGATCAAAATCAATACAATACCGTAAATAAGAAATGTAGTCTAGACATAGCCTTTACCTAAACAAAGGTTTTTTGTTAAGATAATAAGATTTTTACGTAACTTTGTTTACTATTTATAATATTTGTACATATTATATGAACAGGTGTTATAAATTGTAAACAATTTTTAACGAAAACTCTTATATCTTAACTAATAGCCTTTGTTTAAGTATAGGCTATGAGGTGGGGATACATTTGATCGAAGTTAGGGCAAGATTAAGCCAAGAAACAAGGTAAACTTCGACCTCATGTAAGGAATATGACGCTTGTTTTTAAGTTTAAAAATCGTTCATTATACGATTATATACGGCATATAATCAGTTAAACGGCTTTATATAGTCTAAGAGAACATTTGATTTGAAAAGTTTTCGAAACTATTACAGACCTCAAACAACTTCAACGGTCTTCAACTGAAAACTGAAACTTATCAAGCTATTTCAAATAGCTGGTGTAGTACTTTGTGGATTGGGTTTTAGTAAAACAAGATGAAGAAACAGATGTGGACACACGTTTTATTATTAGTAGTAGTAATCTTTCATTAACCTTAATGTCTACAAAGTACTGGAACTTAGGGAAGGGGTGTAACTGATCCCTGTGAGAACATCAATCAAAGAGACATAACTTTACAGTAGGTACTCAAAACTTTACGACACAAATGAAGACAAGCCTCCGACTGGCATTTCTCGCTTTAAAAAATTACCATGACTTTTCATTGATTTCAAAGACTTCAACTTTAGTGACTTTTTAAGTTTACAAAACTAACGAAAAACCGGTATCAAACTCCTCGGATGAGTCAAAAGTTTTGCAATATTTTGGTAACGCGAGGCACAATTCGGCCACTCCGGATACTTTTGCCGAAGTCGTAAAAGTGACATGCAACATGAGACTTTGAAATGCCGAACTCAGCTGATTCTCTTTTAATGTTGCTCGCTAAATTTGCCTCTATAGCTTGGATCACAGCCTCGAAATTCACGGTTTTAGACCTACTCTGATATTACATGACCGTCGAGGTTCTTGCTACCCCGATGAAATTTTTTAAGACATCTAGTGACTGTGCTATGATCAACTGCGCATAATAGATTATTTTTAGTGGCTTCTGCGGCGATGTGGCCCATTTCGAACTTGTAAAGCGTAAATTCCCAGATTAGGCAAACGTAACACATTCATCTGTCAAATCGCGCACGGAGTAAAACAACAACAATGCGTCAGCGCTCCAACAACAACAATATAATCAACCATAGCTGGAACTTTAGTCATGTGATATATAAACCTCTGATTAAAAATAATGCAAAAACTTTTTGTTCATTCTACTATCATTCTCAGATACTGGACTGCAAAAAAAAATGCCAATGTTGTAACGATTGTCTCTTTTACAGAAGACATTAGAAGGTTGTGGTTTTTTGATTCAAACAGGCATTTAATAAAGAACTTAAACAAAATCGCTACCCATTATGGGGATGTGATGTCCTTTAAATGAAGGAAAAAAATCTCTCCTCAATCGACTATTTTTTAAGTCATTCATGATATCGAGTTGCATGTCATTTACCAAACTAGAAGAGATGGTAATCATTACCACATCAATCAATGCACATGTGTTCATTGAAATCTTGAAAAATTTTCTCATTCCATCGATGGATAATTAGTTTGGTGATGATGAAATCCTTCTCACGAAGATAATGCATTTTGTCACATAGATTAAAGCTTTTTTTTTCTGGAAAGGTATATTAAATAGTCTGTGAGAAGGTTCTATCGACTAAAGATCTATTTACAGCCATTCAGAAAAGTTTGTGGCATTTTGATGAAGAATATTGCTTTAAATTAATGATATCCATGTCTAAAAGACGTTAGACTGTCTTAAAAGTTTGAGGAAAGGTAATTAAATATTAATTCTATTTTTTATTCTGCAATAAATTCCATAAAATGTTTCTTAATATCGGATTATTTCATAATATTTTGCTCTGCATTGTTTGGAAAAATCATACCATTAATTGAAATAAGTTTGTTTGGGTTTTTTTTTCATGAATATTTTATCATCCCAGAATATTCAGTTGTATAAGTTCAGTAAAAATTAGTAATATTTTTCGTCTTATCTGTGATTAATTTATTTGCTGCTAAAAAAAAGTCAGTATCCTCCAAGTGCGCAAATTCCATATATTTTGTCAGGGGGCGCTAATTCAATAATTTCCTCAGGGGGGGGGGCTAATTCAATAATTTTTGTCGGGTGGGGATAATTCTATAATTTTTGTCGGGTGGGGCTAATTCAATAATTTTTGTCGGGTGGGGATAATTCTATAATTTTTGTCGGGTGGGGCTAATTCAATAATTTTTGTTGGGTGGGGCTAATTCAATAATTTTTGTCGGGTGGGGATAATTCTATAATTTTTGTCGGGTGGGGCTAATTCAATAATTTTTGTTGGGTGGGGCTAATTCAATAATTTTTGTTGGGTGGGGCTAATTCTATAATTTTTGTTGGGTGGGGCTAATTCAATAATTTTTGTTGGGTGGGGCTAATTCAATAATTTTTGTTGGGTGGGGCTAATTCAATAATTTTTGTTGGGTGGGGATAATTCAATAATTTTTGTCGGGTGGGGCTAATTCAATAATTTTTGTTGGGTGGGGATAATTCAATAATTTTTGTCGGGTGGGGATAATTCTATAATTTTTGTCGGGTGGGGCTAATTCAATAATTTTTGTTGGGTGGGGATAATTCAATAATTTTTGTTGGGTGGGGATAATTCAATAATTTTTGTCGGGTGGGGCTAATTCAATAATTTTTGTTGGGTGGGGATAATTCAATAATTTTTGTCGGGTGGGGATAATTCTATAATTTTTGTCGGGTGGGGCTAATTCAATAATTTTTGTTGGGTGGGGATAATTCAATAATTTTTGTTGGGTGGGGATAATTCAATAATTTTTGTCGGGTGGGGCTAATTCAATAATTTTCGTTGGGTGGGGATAATTCAATAATTTTTGTCGGGTGGGGATAATTCTATAATTTTTGTCGGGTGGGGATAATTCAATAATTTTTGTCGGGTGGGGATAATTCTATAATTTTTGTCGGGTGGGGCTAATTCAATAATTTTTGTTGGGTGGGGATAATTCAATAATTTTTGTCGGGTGGGGATAATTCTATAATTTTTGTCGGGTGGGGCTAATTCAATAATTTTTGTTGGGTGGGGATAATTCAATAATTTTTGTCGGGTGGGGATAATTCTATAATTTTTGTCGGGTGGGGCTAATTCAATAATTTTTGTTGGGTGGGGATAATTCAATAATTTTTGTCGGGTGGGGATAATTCTATAATTTTTGTCGGGTGGGGATAATTCAATAATTTTTGTCGGGTGGGGATAATTCTATAATTTTTGTCGGGTGGGGCTAATTCAATAATTTTTGTTGGGTGGGGATAATTCAATAATTTTTGTCGGGTGGGGATAATTCTATAATTTTTGTCGGGTGGGGCTAATTCAATAATTTTTGTTGGGTGGGGATAATTCAATAATTTTTGTCGGGTGGGGATAATTCTATAATTTTTGTCGGGTGGGGATAATTCAATAATTTTTGTCGGGTGGGGCTAATTCAATAATTTTTGTTGGGTGGGGATAATTCAATAATTTTTGTCGGGTGGGGATAATTCTATAATTTTTGTCAAGGGTAGAATGTATGTTAATATACTTATGAGGGTTTTCAAACGTAAACTGATCTAATTAAAACTTACCTTGTAGTGATTGCCTTAAAGTAGAAATGGAATTTCTGACAAATCTATCCAATGATAGTTACAGTAAAATCTAAGTTACATTACCAGCAATAATTATAATTTTGGTTATATATGTTGCATAATATATATTACTTCCGGCACCCGAGATAGCGGATGTGTCGGACATTTACTCAGGAATAACAAATCAAAGTCCAATTGTTGTTAAAGTAAGCCTGGGAAACGCATGGGTGTACATTGATTGACAATTGGATTTAAGATTTAGTTATATTCGAAAAGTCTGTTGGCGTTTCTGAGAACGTCAGAGTCAGACACGTTTTGTAAGTTTTAACGCTTAGAAAGCCCCTCTGAAATTTAGGAAATGAAATCCCCCCCCTAAACGACGATTAGAAACCCGATGAAAAAGCCGGCCTAATGAATTATAATAGCAGTAATAAACGTGGGAACAAAACTATAATTGCGTATATGTCCACCGTGGGTCAGGCATGATTTCGGCACCAATACATCATTAGCATCATTAGCACTAACCCAAAGAACACCGGCATTATCTTCTAATACCGACGGATTTGGTTGATTTTCTACCTCTACTGACCTGGGACCAGAACTCGTCCCAGACATTTTGTTAGAAAATAATTAAATAGATGCTATTACTTTCAGAACAACAATCTCTCTCTCTCTCTCTCTCTCTCTCTCTCTCTCTCTCTCTCTCTCTCTCTCTCTCTCTTTCGAACGCTGCAAACATTATTGTTCATCGATAGGGAAAATACATAGTCAATAGTGAAGATTAAAATCGTGTTCTGTTGCTGAAAACTTGCTCTATTCTATGCTGTTTTTTGTTACGTGTATGTACTGACCCAATCCCTCTGGCATATGTAGGATGCGATGCAAGATCAATTTTTAAGCAGGTGAAAACCGGCCTGAAATCAGTTTTCCTTCTCCTAGACTGGTTGCCACGCCAAGGTTAAAGATCTTATTCTGCCTTACTAACATCTGAGGTTACTTGAAATTATCTTTAAGTCACACTTTTCTCAAGGCGATGTGAAATGCGTACAGACTCGTCGAGGATTTAAACTCGAGTAGGCTAGTCATTTTTCTGCAATGATAACCGTTACCCTACAAACACATCAGTGCATCTTTTTCACTGGAAAAAAGTGGAAGGCTTTTTTTCTTTCTTTCTTTCTTTCAGAACGTCCTATGTATGGCTCTAATCACTAAACAACGTTGCTAGTTGTAGTATTTCGCTGATTAACTGTTTTAACTAAGTTCGTTACTGCATTTAACGGAAAGCAATTGGAGGATTTAGGATATGATGCTCTTTCAGGTGTCTTTGCCAAAATAATGAAAGCCATGAATAGGAAGTAAAAACAAGATCAAAGAAACCATGCAGTTTTGGTAGACTAGACTCTACTGATGCCAACAAAGACGCCTTTTGGCCTCAGACTAAACATCCTACTTTCCTTTTAAATAAACATAAAAAAATAAATAAAACTGTGTACATTTCTACTCTCTTTTTTCTCTTCTTTTTTGAAAAAAAATCTGTCCTATATTTTTAATAGATAAAATGAGATTGTCTGTCTAGCTGAAAATGCTTCCGAACCAGTTTTCTTTTTTACTTTACATATTAACATATTTGAACTGTAAGTAGGGGACTTCGACATCATAGTAAGCGAGTTCGAACTCCAGTTCCGTTATTATGTTCACTTTCTAACTAATACCCTTGAGAAAGGTATCAGCCACCTTTGACCCCCAGCAATATGTTAAATAGTATATCTTCTGTTCCCCTACAAGGTTGGTTTTGGTATTAAGTAACCCACGAAGGTTGATATGTCATTAAAACAAATTAAAAAGGCATATTTTTGTAAATAAGTTTTTGGGTCCCAAAAGTGTGCATACTTGAAATTATTTTTGAAATCTACCAGATATAGATCAATTATAAAAATTTTCAATATATCTACATGTAACGATGTCAAAATAAAAACAGCAAATCATGGCGGGATCTTTATTAGATCAGTATAAATAAAACAATTTCCTTTTCAATTTGCAGCGGAATGATAATTTCATGTTTTTAGACGTCTTTATCATGTCGAACGTCATTTTAAAATCATCCAAATTCTCGATATAGTGAACATTACTAGGGAACACTTATTAAATTCTTTATTTCTTAAAAATAGTAGCATGGACAACTGTTATAACGGAAATCGAAAAGGTTCATGAGTCGTCTTATTTTTTATTAAATTTCTTTTTGATTTTCTACGAAAATAGGACGCGAAAATGGGACGGAATAAGCGTGTCTTGAATGATTAATTTTAACGGCATATAAACCCATCTAAGGTTATTTTCTACCAAGAGATTAGTGAATTGTGCTCATTGTACGTTCATGTTTACATTCTTCATGTCATCATCATCATCATATCGTGCTGGCAGCACGGATATCCCTGACCCTCTCTCGCCACTCCTCCCTATCGTTCATCGCCCTAGGTAGGTCTTCAGGACAACAACCTCTATCCTCACATAGCTGCTGAATGTACGTTCGAGCTGGTCGTCCTGCTTTTGCGCGGCCATGTGTGGGGATCCATAAGAGTACATCTCTTATGAGTTCATCTCTGCTTCTCCAGCAGTGTCATGCATGTCTGGTTCGTCTAACTTGAATAGTTTTCGTGATAGGGGGCAGGTGGCCGTACAGTTGGTGTCTTGTGGGGTGTTGCTGCCAGGACTTGTTCAGGATTTCACGCAGCATTCTTGTGTAATTGCCATCTAGCTTCTTCTCCAGTCGTTTTGTTAGCGTCCATGTAGTGCATCCATATAGCAGTATCGATGTGACCGCTGCCTGGAAGAAACTGCGTTTCATTTTATCGGTTAGGTCTGATTTCCATATAATCGATAGCCTATTGATAGCTGTCCATGCTTTCGTTAGCCTCGTTTCGATGTCCTTTTCGGTTGATTCGACGCTGCTTCCTAGGTACGTGAATTTGTCTACTAGTTTAAGTGGGGTTCCTTCTAGAGTGGAGATGTCCCCCGTTTGGTTATAGCACATATATTCCGTTTTGTGTGCATTAACATAGAGGCCTATGCTTGCTGCTGCTCGTTCCAAACTATGCAGAAGAGTTTCGGCTTGGTCAGGTGTATTTGCCAGTATCGCTATGTCATCGGCGTAGTCGGCGTCGGTAATTGTTGTTGCGGGGTATCTTCTGCTTCTTTTCTTCGTCAGCTCGAAGCCATTCTCTTTGATTTTGTCAATCGATGTTCTAAGTACGTAGTCTAGACAAATGATAAAGAGGTACGGGGCCAGCGTGTCCCCTTGTAGTACTCCTGCTACAATGTCAAAGTATTCTGTGTCTCCATCCGGTGATCGTACTTTTACTTTAGTGTTTCTATAGAGAATCGTTATTGCCGCTACGGTTTCTTTAGGTATGCCGTACGCTAGTAGGATTTGTTCCAACTTTCCTCTGTGAATGGAGTCGAAAGCCTTGGTAAAGTCGACAAATATTAATGTCGCTTGTAGGTTCTTTGCCCGTACACCTTCAAGGATTCTGCGGATGGTTAATATTTGTGAGGTCGGGGATCTATTTCTTCGGAAGCCATTTTGGTTTTTTCTAAGTCACGCTATTACATTCACTTTCGGATTAAGATCTTTGGAAAAGGTATGAACCTCTTTACCTTCCTGATTATGGGTTAAATAGAACCACTACTGTTCTCTTCTTAAACGACATGATTCCAAGTATTGTTATCTAAATCTAATAATTCGATTTAATTATAATAATTTGTTTGAATTCAATTGCACTATTTCACGTATTCCTAGTCAGTATAAATAATTTTTAAACAGATCTATTTGATGCATATTTGGGATTCTAATAGGTACTACCACTCCGGGACAGGAAGGACCTGAGAATGAGGGCAATGAAGGGGTACACCACATTTCCTAGGGCTCCAGAATTTGGGTATCGTCACTGAATGACGTTTAACGTCATACCAAGAACACCGTTTTATGATGGGTCTTACTCTTCTGCTAGGGTTTCAGTCGATGGTTTGTAAACCTCATTAATAGGGTAACGCAAAAGTCACTCACTATTTTCAAAATGGAACAACTTTGAATAAAAAGAAAAGAAAATTATTTTAATTCTATTTATTTTGACTCTTGGAAATTATTCTGAACTTTTTGTAATATACTATATTCCCCAAATAAAACAGATTATAATTTTAAAAGTTTATTTTTTCCGTGGCAAGTATTTTTTGTGTTATCCAAAATATATATATATATATATATATATATATATATATATATAAGGAATAATAGGGCTCCTGTACCACATGAATATTCTTTTGGGTCGAAAACACCTTTACAAAGAATACGTAGAGAAAGTAATAAGAGATTTTGTTCAGGTTGACAACCTTGATTTAAAATTAGTTAATCAATGTTAATTAGTCACCAATCATTTTCATAGTTAAACGGTGATTAGATTTGATGAGAGTGTCCTCTTTTGTCGTGTTTTCTTTGGTTCGTGAAATAACCAGTCAACAAGCATGAGGTTTATATCCCACAATCTCTCGGCTTCCCAAAAATGTGTCAACTTTAAACATTTAGAAAGTGATCTCCACAGGTCTGTGTTAATTTGTTTAATGTTCCTGCAGCATTGTCCTGCATTTTAAGAGGGAATTTGATTTTATGTTCCATCTCAGTGATACATCTAACTAAGCAAGATGACTCAATTGAACATGGATTCTGAGAGGTTCACACGAATCAAACGTTTGTTCAAAATCAACATTGATGAGACAATTTTTCAGCAAGGTTTGCTAACCTGAAAAATAAATTAATAATCAGTCTCAATATTTTCTACCCCAATCTCATATAGTTTGTAGAATCCCTCAACAAACAGAACTGAAATATCGTCTTACAGTCATTGTAATCAGTTGCGATCAAAGTCTTGACCTCCTACCCAACGAAGACGGGTATTTCAGCTACTTCGAAATGATTATATCAGAATTGCAAGAAGAAACCTGAGATGTAGACTTCTTCGATGTGTGTAGGTTTCTCTAAAGCCAAACCGCATTTACCTGTTCAAGGTAAAATTGTTTATGCTCTTTGGAAATGTGTTACATCCTCTCTACAAACGAGTCATAGTGTAGACAGAATTAGGATAAATGTTATTATTTCAGCCATTCCTTTTTCGATAAATTTGTTTTTGTGACTGTTGAATTGGTCTTTCTTACCCTCTTCAACAACTTTAAAAAATCCTTCTTTTTGTTTCTTTTTTCTTGTTTTTTTTTTTTTTCTGCGTAAGTTTGTACTTAATATGTTCGTTATTTATATATTCCTCTTTGTTCACCTTTAATATATATATATAAATATATATATATATATATATATATATATATATATATATATATATATATATATGTGTGTGTGTGTGTGTGTGTGTGTGTGTGTGTGTGTGTGTGTGTGTGTGTGTGTGTGTGTGTGTGTGTAAGCGGGTAACTTGTTTTTCTTTTTTATTACACTTTATTCTGTGCTTCATTTTTTTTTCTTTTTCTTTTTATTTTTTTGGCGGGGGGTTGATTTTTTTTTTTTTACTTTTATTTTGTTCGAGTTCTATCATGTTTCTTTTTCCTCTTTTTCTTTCTTTCATTCATTCATGGTGATGTTAAGTGGTTCTTTCTTCCGCATTTCTTTTTTATTCTTTCTTTATTTCCAACTTCTTCTCCTCTTTTTTCTGTCTTTATTCTTTGCTTCCTTTTTTTTCTTCCATTCATTTTTTTATTCTTTCCGTCTTTCCTTCATTCTTTTCTCCTTTTTCTTTCTTTCTTTCTTTCTCTCTTTCCTTATTCTGTTGTTCATTTATCCTTATTTTTTTCTTCCTTCCCTTCTTTTACCCGTATTTCTTTCTGCCTTTATTTCTTTTTTCTCATTTTCCTTTTCATTTTTTCTATTTCTTCTGTCTTCTCCTTCCCTTTTTCTTTCTTCCTTTCCTTTTTCTTAATTTCTACCTTATTTCTTTCTTTATTCTTTCTTCTATTCTCTCTTTCTTTGTTTTATGCGCCTTTCCTTCTTTCCTTCTTACTTCCCTTTTCTTCTTCAAGCCTCTCCCAACCTTTTAAAACAACTAACTTGCTTCTTCATTAATTTCTTTTCTATCCGTCTCAAAATCTTTCGTTTTTACATAGCGTCCATTTTCTTGGTACTGCAACTGTTTATGGATTTTTCAGGGATTTTTTTTTTTTTTTGCCTCTGACTTTTTTTTTAAATTTTTTCTTTCCTTCTTTAATTCTTATCTTTTCTTTATTTCTTTTTCATTCAGTTATTCATTCTTGCTATTTTTTCTTTCTTTTAATTATCTTTCTTTCCTTTATTCACACTTTCTTTTCTTTTCTTTTCTCTTCCATTTTCTTTCATTAGTTTTCTTTTCTTTCTTTTTCTTTTTTCGTCTTTATTCCATTTTATTTCATTAAGTTTTCTTCTCGTTTCTTTATTTCTGGGTTTTTTTTCTGTTTCTTTTTCTTTTCTTCTTTCATTTAATTTTCTATTTCATTTTCTTTCATTTAGGTGTCTTTTCCTTTTTTCTTTATTTTCCTTTTTTCTTTATTTTCTTTTTCTCTTCTATTTTCTTTCATTTGTTTTCTTTCATTTTTTTATATTACATTTTTTCATTAATTTTTTTTCTTTCTTTCTTACTATCTTTTTTCTTTTTTTCTTTCACTGGTTTTCTTTTCTTTCTTTCATTATCTATCTATCTATCTATCTATCTATCTATCTATCTCAGACTGTCCATATCTATCTATCTATCAATCTATCTATCTAGCTATCTATTCATTTATTAGCAACCATTTCTCGATTTCTTTTTCTTTAAATTTCCCTATTTTTCTTCTATGCAACTTTGGATTTTTTTCTCCTTTTCTTTTTTCTTTTTGTTGTTTGTTTGTTCGTTTTTTTTTCTTTTTCACTTTGCCTATTTTATAAAATTAAAACTTCAAACCAAATCGAATTATTAAAATCTGTCAAGCTTTTTTAAAATGTTTTATGCGAGTGTGTGCGTGCGTGCGTGAAAGTTTGTTGGGGGAATAACAGGTATGCGCATGCGTATGTGTGTACGTGCGCATGCGTATACCTTTGTGCATGTATGTGTGCGCATGCGTGTGCTTGTATAATTAAGAAGAAAAAAGAGACAACAACAAAAATAAAGAATCCATCCAGCGCTTTGTCCCGAATATAAAAGAAATGAATGAAAAAAGAAAGAGAGAAGGAAAAAACAGTGACTGTCCTATTTCTCTTCTTAATCGACAGGCACATCTTCCCCTCCCTATTCCTCGTTTCTCCATCTCAACACACACACACACACACACACACACACACACACACACACACACACACACACACACACACATATATATATATATATATATATATATATATATATATATATATATAATACGTGTCTGTACCGTGTGTATGCTTTTTTTTATTTGTTTATTTACGTTGTTTCGTGAGAATTGATCATTCAAGCCATTTTAACCGGTTGACTACGTATGTCTAGCTATTCGACTGCTGGGCCTGACTTGCTTGTCTCTTTTACAGACAGTTTCAACAGACGGAAGCGAGGGCCAGCTGTCCAGATAGCAACGAGTCTGATTGTGCGAACGAACGGCTAACCAATCAAGAAGTGAGCCAACCAACCTACAGACCGGCCCACGTTCATGCGTGGATTATGTTACCGTACACCGGGTACAGCCCCGGTGCACTTGTCTGGCTAGCATGTAATACAAGCTGCCTCTTAGACACTTCATTCCTTTTCTTTTCTTTTTTTATGTTCTCCTTTTCTTTTCAACTTTTTGGGGGTTTTTTTCCTATTTTTTTCCGTTTTGAAGCCTTTCATTCATTCTTTCACTGTTTATATGATTAATTCATTTCGTCACCTTTTCTTTCTTTTTTTATGTTTTGTATTATTTTCTGTTTATTTTTAAAGTATTTTCTTTCTTTTTTTTTGTGCTTATCTGTTTTCCTTCCTTCCTTCCTTTCCTTCCTTCCTTCATTCGTTTCATCTTTCCTATCTTCCTTCCTTCTTTTGTTTTTTTTGTCTTTCTTTCTTTTTCTTTTCTTTCATCTTTTTCGTTTTTCTTTCTTTTGTCGTTTTCTTTCTTCATTCCTTATTTTCTTTCATCTTTTTCTTTCGTCTTCTTTCATTCTTTCTTCTTTCTTTGTGCTTATTTATTTTCCTTTCTTCCTTCCTTCCTTCTTATTTTGTTATTTTGGGGGTTTTTTGTGGGGAGATGTCTTTCTTTTCTTAATTTTTTTTTTTCGTTTTTCTCTCTTTTTTTCATTTTCTTTCATTCTTTCGTATTTTTCTTTTATTATTCTTTTGGGTTTTTCTTTCATTCTTTAATTTTTCTTCTTTCTTTGTGCCTGTTTGTTTTCTTTCCTTATTTCCTTTCTTCCTTCTTTTGTTTTCTTTTGCTTTTTTGTTAATTTATTTCGTTTTCCCTGAATCGTTTTTTTTTACTTTGTTTCTTTGTAGATGTTTTCTCTCCTTCCTTCTTTCCTTTTTTACTGCATCTTTCTATCTTTTTCTTTCATCCTTCCGTTTTCTTTCTTTTATTTTTTCTTATCGTTTTCTTTATATTTTCTTTCGTCTTTTTCATTTATTATTTCGTTTTTCATTTTTCTTTTTTTTGTTTTGTCTATCAATTTTCCTTCCTGTCTCACTTCTTTCCTTTCTTCATTCTTTTTTCTCTTTCTTTCATCTCTATCATTTTCTTTCTTTGGTCTACTTTCATTTCCTTCCATCGTTTCCTTTCATTATTTTGCTAAGTCAATTTTTCTTTTTTTTTTTTTTTTGTATATTTCTTTTTCTTTTTCGTCTTCCTTTCTGCAATATTTAAAATTTTCACTTTTTTTTTCGTTTCTTTCTTTCTTTCTTTCTTTCTTTTTCGTTTTGTCTCATTGTTTTCCTCCGTTCTTTTTTCTCCCTCTTTTTCTTTCAACCTTTTCCTTTATTTTTTTTTTTTTTTCATAATTTCGCCCACTTTTTTTCTATTTTCGTTTTTCTTTATTTGTCGTCTTCTTCACTGTTTCTTTCCCTTTTCATTCTTTTCTTTACCTTTGAATATTTTTCTTTTTTTTTTCTTCTTTCCTGATCATTTTTATTACTTTACTTCATTTTCTTTCCTCCTTCAATTTTATTCATTTTCTCTCCTCATTCCTCATTTTTTTGTTCTACTTTATTGAATGTTTCACATTGTGTTTTTGTCCTTCCCCTTTAAATCTGCTGAAAGAAAGACAATAAAGTACTGTTAAAATTAGTGTAAATCTTTAGTCACCGATTAAAGTCACAAAAACGCATCCGTATAAAAACTGACCAGCACATTTGCTTTGATTTGCCATGATCAACAATGGGATGAGGGGCCTCTTTCTACCACTTCCTTGAGAAAAGATCATGTTGAGAATAGATTTATAATCTGATCCTTCTTCTTTTTCTCTTTCTGGGGTCTTCCAGTAACTGCAACAAGGTAGGATAACTGATACTGCATCAGGTAATAAGAAGGATTAGGTTCATGCCTGTCGTAAAAATATTCAAGAGGAAGTGACGTTAGCAATTGCAAAAGTATTTCCGAGTTGGTTTGTTAATTCTATTACATATTTAAGATATTGTATCTGTGACTCTTGAAATACACACACAAGAGCTGTCTTGCACACTCACACTCACTCTTGCCCAGTTGGCTAGTTGGGGGCTGTAGAATACACCGGCTGCATCTCTGCAGAGGGCTAAGACCCCCAACGAGTACTCTGATTATGATACGAACCAATCTGATGGTGAGGTTTCAGTAATGATGAAGCTTTGGGGAATACGGAGTACTCCTTCATTGCCATCGCTCCCAGGTCCACTCTGCCCCTGAGTGGTAGCACCAGACTGGGCCCTATCTATGGGTCAAATAGACTAAACTGTGTATCTATGCTAAACTGAATTGTTTGAAATAGAACTGTTTAATTGTATAAAAATGGATTTGGCATTAAATAACAAACAATGCCATAAAACCAAACCAAACTTTTACGAAACTGACTTAATTCGGCGTTAAATGACCCGAAAAGGGTTTATACACCGTAAAACAAACCAACCAACCAACCAACTAACCAACCACACACTCATACTCATATATATATATATATGTGTGTGTGTGTGTGTTTTTGCCCATAGCTTGGAAGGAGAACAGATGGATTCATAACTTTTCCAACAGCATTTGCGCAAAATGAAACACGAACAGCTTCTTCTAGGATTTGAACACAGGTCACCGATTCCATTTCTCACCGTTACACAAAGCGTTCCTCCTATGTATAAGCATACACATACGCATACATATTAATAGTTATATATATATATATATATATTGTTAGTAATATATATAATAAATAATATATATATATATATATATATATATATATATATATATATATATATATATATTAGTAGTTGTAGAAATACATAAAATAGTAGAAAGAAAGAAAGAAGTAATTTGGAAGAGTGTTTTGTCAGACCTCGATGGAAGAGCAAGCAATTTCCTGTATTGCTACCAAATTCGATCCGTATGTTTATTAAACTCAGGCAAAGATGTAAACTAAAAGTAGTTTCTTCACTGGGATTGAAGGGTCTCATCAAGAGGGTATCTAAATCAGTTGGAAGATGATGAAAGTCATAATTTAAAAGAATTTAAATTTTCAAACTCACCGACATTTCAAAATATCGACATTTCCTTAAATATTACAGGTTGGTTTATAGCTATTTCTTTAAGTTAGAATAATGATGTTTATACAGCATTTATTGCTGAGTAAGAACACACACACACACACACACACACACACAAATATATATATATATATATATATATATATATATATATATATATATATATATATATATATATATCTAAGAGAATAGTTTGTACATAACATTGTTTTATGAGTAGTTATATCGAAAATAATTTTAGAAATCTTTTCTCTCTAAAAATATCGAAAATACAATTTCTCTGCCAATTTGATTCATTGATAAAGGTTTTTATTAAGTTCGAGCTGACCTAAATTGTACAAATAAGCGAAGAAATAAGTATTTCTTCAGTAAGTATGGATTTGTCTTTGCTTACTCAAATTACAGTCAGTATGGAATTGTCTATACTTACTCAATGAACAGTAAGTAATTGAATTATGACTTATTCAAATACATTTCCAATTTTTTTTTTTTTTTTTTTTGAGAAAAATCTACACTCTTTTCTTTCTAGAATGCATTCCATTTCAACTCGTTTACTTTTCCTTAAAAATGTTGTTTTCATTTATATTTGCGTAATCAAAAGGAATTTACTTACACGTTCTTTAAGGCATAGTTACGTTTTCTCTCTCACTTAGTGACATACTTACACAAAAGAATTCTTACACACAAAATATGTCCCTTTACTTTAAGCTAACAATTTCTGCTATACGCCATTAAAATCTACGCTCTGGCTAACATTATCTCTGCTTAAAAGAAAAGATTTTTCACTTTTTCTTTTCAGCAATTTTTTCACTCCATTTAGAGAAATGAAAATAGTTGTTGATCAAATTTTTATTCATTCATTTTTCCCCTTTATCCGATATTAGGCACTAGAAGAGTGATACTGATTCCATCGAATACCAGTAGTACCAACCCCATGGTCAAGGGATAAGGTGACTAAACAACTTCTTTATCATGTCTCCCGGAAGAAAAAGGACGAAGAAAGAGACTTTCAAGGCCTCTCTTATCGTGGTCAGCAATAATCTAGATTATTCATACTTTGAAAAGCAAGAAAAGTATCCCTAGAACTGAAGCTGGTCCTGACATTCGACCAGCAAACCGGGAGTGGAAATGGATTCTCGAGATTTTGATAAACCATCTTTATCAAAGAGAACAACATGTGTAAAACTGGCAGTGATGGGTCCCTAATATCCGTCTAGGTGATTGTAACTTTTATATAAATCTGGGCTCTATCAATAGAATCCAATGATGTCGGCCGATTCTTTTTGGATACATGTAGTTCAAACTTAGTGAGTAGAATTGACACTGGACACCGTTCTTCCCCACGGCAAAAATACCAACCAAAAATATTGTTTAATATTATGCAAAATGTCATGCTATAACTCGACTCAAATTCAAGAGAGCGGTTATTGTATACATATATATATATATATGTATATATATATATATATATATGTGTGTGTGTGTGTGTGTGTGTGTGTGTGTGTGCGTGTGTGTGTGTGTGTGTGTGTGACACAGAGAGAGGCAGATAGATAGACAGGTAGGTCATTTTACAGATTTTGCAGGACCAATAAAATACGAAGTGCCTTCAATTATTTTCCAGACTTTTTGTACGGGCATTTAAAATTGTCGTAGATTCATGAAAATTCAGTATGTTATTGCTATAAATCTTATGAAATGACTGACCAATTCTTATGATTTCAGCTTCAAATGAACAGCTACAGCAGCAATTGGAATACATCCTACTAAAGCCTGATTGTCACAGCTGCTGAATTACAAAAAATGCAATCTGGACGTGAGGACACTTTAGAAGATCGATATGCAATAAAATTCTGTTTTAAACTTGGAAAAAATGCCATAGAAACGTATGGAATACTTCAGACTGCTTTTCGACCATCTTGCATGAATTGGGCATCAGTTTTTGTGTGGTATAAGAGATTCAGGGAAAGCAGGTAGTTTTTGAGGGATGATGGGAGCTGTGAGAGGAGTAAGGAAGTCAAAACACCAGAGTTGATTGGCTAAATAAAGAGTTTCATGGATAAGGACCGTCTATAGAGACAATAAGTGCACAGTTTCATGTCAGTGTGGGAACTGTATACACAATTATTCGCAAGGAACTGAAGATGCGGAAGATTTGCGTGAAGTTTGTCCCAAGGGTGCTCAGAGAAGATCAGAAAGAAAGACGTTGTCGTAACAGCAAGGAGATGGTCGAGCTGATCAATTCAGATCCCGCAATTCTTGATGCTCTGGTAAGCTGCGATGAAAGCTGGATCTACTGCTATGACCCAGAGACCAAGAGACAGATTTCCCAGTGGAAGCATGCTGGCTCTCCCAGACCCAAGAAGGCCAGACAGAGCAAATCCACCCACAAACTTTTGATGATCCCTTTTTTTGACAGTACTAGCATGATCTACATGTACTACGTTCCTACTGGACAGACAGTCAACAAGGAATACTATGTTGAGCTTTTAAGGGAGTTCAGGAAGAGATTCCGTTGGAAGAGGCCAACACTCTTCAACTGTTGTCTGTGGCATTTCCAGCAGGACAATGCACCAATCCACAACTCCATCCTTGTCACAGACTATTTGACCAAGAAGGGCATCAAGACAGTTCCTTAGCCTCCCTATAGTCGAGACCTTGCTCTTTGTGACTTTTGCTTATTCCCTAAGCTCAATGAAAACCTTAGAGGCTGTCGTTATGAGACAATTGAGGAGATGAAAGAGGCTGTGAAGAAGGTGATTGACACGCTCTCACAAGAGGACTTCCATAGGGCCTTGCAGAAGTTGTTGGAACGGTACAACAATTGCACTACCGCCGGAGGAGATTACTTCGAAGGGGACTGGAGTTTCATATGTGTACTATCAATAAAAGTGCCCATACGAAAAAAGTCCGGAAACTTATTTAATGAGCCTTGTATGTTGCATAGCATAGAGCGTGTAAAGCTGTCACATCTAAAGAATACAGAACCTGTGAAAGACTTCCTAATACAAGTGCGTGTCTACTTGGTGTGTTTCAGTTACGACTTGAGAAATAGGGATCGCCATGTCGAAAATTTCACAGTTGACTTGTGTATTTTTCTTTCATTCAATCATTTTGTCCTTTCTTCTTTTATTCTTTCATTGTTCTTTAGTTTCATTGCTTTTTTTCATTCTTTCATTTCTCTTTCGTTATTTTCTTTCATTTTCACCTTTCACTTTTCTTTTGTCTTTTTTTTTTCTCTATTCATTCGTCTTTTTCTTTGACTCTTTCATTTTTCTTCTATCATTTTCTTTCATTTCTTCGTTTTGTTGTTTCATCTCTATTTGTATTCCCCCCTTCTCTCTCTCTCTCTCTCTCTCTCTCTCTCTCTCTTAATATTTCCATGTATTTTTGACTTGTTTGAGTATTTTCTGTTATGTGCGTTTTATTTTTCATTCAGTTTTCCTCCTTTTCTTCTTTTTCTATCTTTCCACCGTTTTTGTTTTTGTTTTTTCATTCTTTCATCCTCTTTATTTATTTCATTTCTTCTTCTTCTTCTTCTTCTTCTTCTTCTTCTTCTTCTTCTTCTTCTTCTTTCCCACTACATACAGTTTTTTTTTCTTTCTTTTCTCTTCAAATTAACAGAAAGTGTTATATGAAAAGATCTACTTGGATTGGAACAGTTTGAGAGAGACTGTCAGAGAGTGTCAATTAGACAGTAAAAGGTTTAGATTTGAAAATAGCTCAAACTCAGAAAGAAAATGAATCCGTTCAAGAAAAAGAACTCTAACAAAGGCAACTCCGTCTCCACAGATTTAAAACCAAAAAAACTTTTGAACTTTTGAATAATCTTTCGTGCTCATTTCACTAAACGTCGAAGTCAAAATCCAAACAGCTTTTAATTTGTTAAGTGTCACCAAGTGAAAATCTCCTCACTCAAAAATCTGTCATCTCTCTTCTGCAAAGGTTTTATTTGGTTTAATTTATTTGATCAATAGCATATCAACACTTTATGGGTTATTTAATGCAGAAACTAGATTCGTTTGTAAAAGTTTGATTGTAATCATAACTACCCATACAGTAGCCGGCAAAATTATCTGGCAGATTTAAAATATCGTTACGCGGGCGTTAGTAACGGTGATTGAGTGGGAGGTGTATTTGAACCGCTGCAGCAGCTGCAGCGGCGATAGCAATGTTATTTCAGTTGCCATGATGGCATGGAATGCTGAACATCTGGTGTTTGTGATTGAAACTTATTTTCAAAATGTTGACTTTCAATGCACTGCGTAATCGTAACTATTCATATTAAGATTTGGTTTATTTGTTTATCTCCTTATGAGTTATCTAATGCTGAAATTTAATTAATTTTTAAATGTTTAATTGTATTAACTATATTTTCAATGTGTGATACTTTTTTTGTCAATTGCACTTTTCTTTGCACATATTTGTATGGTTTCATGTGTACATATTTATAATTTATACACAAATGGTTGAGGTAACTATTTCTATTTTATATTATTTGGTTGAATTGTTATAAGTTTTAAAGAATTCCTATTAAATATCCATAATTATATAATTTGCAAGCATGTTATTTTCAAATAACTAATAATAATAATCGTCAATAAATAATTATAGTTTCAATTAACCATTCTTAGAATAATTTGAATATAATTTCGGGCATTCTTATCTAACATTAATATAATTCTATTTGATAATGATCATTTGTTTGCACACCGTTGTAGGGCTTCAGATATTCCTATCCAATACTAAGAATTTTCAGAGTGTTTAGCCTATACAAGGGACTCTAATAGGTTCTATCACTTCGAGTCTGAGTGGACTTGGGAGAAATGGCAATGAAGAAATACCCCACTCTCTCCAGAGCTTCAAATCCAATTTTATGTCACACTTTACTCCCTTCTTTTTGTGGGGTTCTGCAGAGAATACAGTTGGTATATTCTAAGGCTTCTGCAATAGATATTTTCCATTGCACTGCAACACTACCACTATATATTTTCGCCGTCCAAGAACAAGGGTTTGGATGTTATGCTCTTAAGAATCACTCTAAAAATAATGTGTACTATTTTATCAAGCTGTTCTTTAATGTCAGATGTGAGTATTGGTGGTATGAAAGTAGAGGTTGAACCTTCTCACCACTAACTCATAATTCATCTATCTTGTTACAAAAAGCAGCTGAGCGGCAGTTTAACCTAAAAAGAGATGTGTCTTATTGAATTCTGCCAAACCGAAAGACAATTGCACGGATACATATTTATCAACGCTTGGAATATGTTTAGATAGATCAAACAGTAGATCTGAGCAAAGTTAGGAGGTGGGTACAGCGTTTCAGTACACTGATGTGAATGATAAACCTCTTTCAAAACAACTGTCAGCCTACATAATGAACAGTGTGACGTTGAGTTCATCCGTTCGAATCGGGTGGATGAAAAATGGACTACACGGACAATATTTTCCTGACAACGATGTCGTCTTCGATGCTGTGAAAGAGTAATGAATGCGAATTTCTGCAATTAAGATCTGATTAATATCGAACTTTTTCTCTCGGATTTACACGGACTTATGCCTTATATATTACTTAACGCTTTTTCTGTCTCCCATGTTCGACGTCGGTCAACGCCCATTCTCTCACCTGATCTGTGTCTTTCTGGTTGCCATCTTTGTGGTTGTTGTTATTATTATTGCCTCGTATTGCATCTCTGTTTCCTCCCGAGGTCTGGTTCGTTGCTGAAATCCCAACTTTCTAAGTTCTTTGCTGGGACAACAAAAACATTAACACCATTTTTATGTGCACAAATTTTATTTCTTACAACTCATTCTATTCGACTCATTCATTCTTTTACCTCTCATTCATTTTCGGGGAGCTGAGAATACGGACAACACCACACCGTTTTGTTCGAATGAATTGTTCAAAGTATTTACGGGGAGCTGAGAATACGGACAACACCACACCGTTTTGTTCGAATGAATTGTTCAAACTATTTTCATTACGACTCATTCATTCTTTTACCTCTCATTCATTTTCGGGGAGATGAGAATACGGACAACACCACACCGTTTTGTTCGAATGAATTGTTCAAACTATTTTCGGGGAGATGAGAATACGGACAACACCACACCGTTTTGTTCGAATGAATTGTTCAAACTATTTTCGGGGAGATGAGAATACGGACAACACCACACCGTTTTGTTCGAATGAATTGTTCAAACTATTTTCGGGGAGATGAGAATACGGACAACACCACACCGTTTTGTTCGAATGAATTGTTCAAACTATTTTCGGGGAGATGAGAATACGGACAACACCACACCGTTTTGTTCGAATGAATTGTTCAAACTATTTTCGGGGTGATGAGAATACGGACAACACCACACCGTTTTGTTCGAATGAATTGTTCAAACTATTTTCGGGGAGATGAGAATACGGACAACACCACACCGTTTTGTTCGAATGAATTGTTCAAACTATTTTCGGGGAGATGAGAATACGGACAACACCACACCGTTTTGTTCGAATGAATTGTTCAAACTATTTTCGGGGAGATGAGAATACGGACAACACCACACCGTTTTGTTCGAATGAATTGTTCAAACTATTTTCGGGGAGATGAGAATACGGACAACACCACACCGTTTTGTTCGAATGAATTGTTCAAACTATTTTCGGGGAGATGAGAATACGGACAACACCACACCGTTTTGTTCGAATGAATTGTTCAAACTATTTTCGGGGAGATGAGAATACGGACAACACCACACCGTTTTGTTCGAATGAATTGTTCAAACTATTTTCGGGGAGCTGAGAATACGGACAACACCACACCGTTTTGTTCGAATGAATTGTTCAAACTATTTTCGGGGAGATGAGAATACGGACAACACCACACCGTTTTGTTCGAATGAATTGTTCAAACTATTTTCGGGGAGATGAGAATACGGACAACACCACACCGTTTTGTTCGAATGAATTGTTCAAACTATTTTCGGGGAGATGAGAATACGGACAACACCTCACCGTTTTGTTCGAATGAATTGTTCAAACTATTTTCGGGGAGATGAGAATACGGACAACACCACACCGTTTTGTTCGAATGAATTGTTCAAACTATTTTCGGGGAGATGAGAATACGGACAACACCACACCGTTTTGTTCGAATGAATTGTTCAAACTATTTTCGGGGAGATGAGAATACGGACAACACCACACCGTTTTGTTCGAATGAATTGTTCAAACTATTTTCGGGGAGATGAGAATACGGACAACACCACACCGTTTTGTTCGAATGAATTGTTCAAACTATTTTCCCAGTGTCATCTGATCACGTGACGTCTTAATTAATGAGCGCCGTTGAGTCAAACAAATCCCTATAATCGCTGTCTCTCAATCCTACCGAGGGACACTCTATGGTAATTTTCCATCTGTTTGATGTTAACTTATTTAAATTATCAACACACTATAATAGAAATCAATAATAGATTTCACTTATCTACTACTCAATACTAGTTGATTTTCTAAGATTTTTCATGGTTCATATTTTTTTCATTTTTTGAAATTTTATTAATTCATTGTGTGTGTGTGTGTGTATGTGCGTGCGCGTGCATGTGTGTGTGTATGTGTGTGTGTGTGTGTGTGTGTGTGTGTGTGTGTGTGTGTGTGTGTGTGTGTGTGTGTGTGTGCGTCTGCTACAAGCGCAAGCGGGCCTGTCTTAAGAGAAGGCAATTTAATCGTGTGACATAACGGTGCCAAATAGAACGCTATACCGTAACACACCAAATGTACAGATGTACCTACACGGACTCGAACGTGTTAATGGCTGTATCGCTACGTCTTAAATAGTAATCAGACCCTGTTGAAACCTCGCCGTGGGAAAAGTTGACAAACACATGAACTCTGAATTAGTTCACTAACACAAAGGTTTATTCGTAACAACACTTTTTAAGTAGTCGACGGGAGAAGAAACAGAGGATGAAAACTGAGTTGGCCGTGTTAGCTGGACAAAAAGAAACCACATATTATGAGGAGAAAAAGAGGACAGACACAGACCTTGAATTTTCTTCCACGTTTTATCTTCTAATTCCCACACGTCCCTCCTCGTGAGATCTGTCCTCACCGCAGTACATCCGAGCATTAACTTCTTGACTCTCTTCACATTGTCCTGGCTTGTGTCCACTTGTGTCTTTTCCTCGTCACGTCTTGCAGTCGAGTAACTTTCAAACCGAGTCGTCGCTAGGTGTCGGCGGGAGGGACATATCCGTTTCCGCCGGTTCCACACCTGCGCAGAATATTTGGGAACTCCGGTGTTTTCTAGTGATTTTTAATTACCGTTGTCACTCACCCGCTACTGGCCGACCCAAAACGAGTGCCTTGGTCTAAGTCACTCTGAGGTCAGCTGCCCATACAGTAGATTCTGTGTCTGCCTTTTCTTTTTATTATTTTTTCTCTCACTCCTTCCCCAGAAACTAGCTTCCCGTTCTCTTGATAACTTGGTCCAACCATATCACGTTACAATCAAATGCTGATTTCCCGAGCAAGCAATGTTTTAAAAAGTAAAAAGAGTTTGACAGTTTATTGAACTGCATATCAACTCTTTATGGGTTATTTAATGTTAAAATTTAATTCATTTGCACGTTTGATTATAATCATTGCTATTATATAGCAGCAGCAGCGGCAGAATGACCTTCACAGTTTGAAATTATCGTCAAGTAAGCTTCAGTCATGATTTGCAGCAGCAGCAGTCATAGCATTTCAGTTGTCATGATGACATGACATGGAAGGTTAAACATCGGCTGTTTGTGATTGAAATTACTTCCAAAATGGTAAATATCATTGCACTACGTGTTAATATTCTGTCACCAGCTCATTCATTAAATATCTTACCTTCCTTCGTTTGGAGAAACCAAAAGGTTCAAAAGACGATAAACGAAAACCATAGAAAACTGACGAACTTGAAGATTTTATCATAATATCAGTGATATTATCTAGAGGAAAAAACATAAATAAAGCCATCAAAGCAGAAATTTAAATTTGATTTTATACCCACAAAATACATTGTTTTTTTAATCCTTGACAACTAATTTTCTGAGAACTAATAGGAGTGGAAGATTTGTCAAGCAGATCTGGGATCACGCATAGAAAAATTGTCCCATGGATTGTGAAGGTTTTTAGATAATTTCAAAGAAAGTGGAAAGACATACCTCTTAAATGACTCAGTGAACTAAACAAGTTCTCTGCTCCTTCATTGACATTTTGAACGTCTATCTTTACAACTCTGTCTACGGTTTTCTATTTTGTTTTGTTTAAGCAGATAAAATCATACAAAGGTTTTTATTGCTGTCGATTTAATGGTAACTGTTTTCTTCCACATACAATTATTTTTATCGTTGTTAACGTTCACAAACGACAATACATCAAGGATAAACTATTTTACTGTAACTATTTTTTGGCCGATTCGTGCTTCGGCCTTTTTTTACGCGTCTATTTCAGATAACAAATTATTCTATATCTGGACGTCAAATATTTCTGCTGATACTGGTAATCTGTGAGTTAGTTTGAAAATATTCGACAACATACTGAATAAGTTAGCACGTGTTTTGAGTCGGTCTAAAACTATTTATGACAATCCCTAATTAAGAACGAAGGAAGACATTGGACAAAAAGACGTCTCTAAAGTAGAGAAAATGATGATACTATATCGATTAAAATAATCATCTTAGAAATTAAGACAACGCTAATCTAAAATGAGAAAGGCCGAAGAACGCATTGATTGATGTGTTGGGATAAAATAGTTCGAATGAAAAATGTTGTTCGAATAACTCATTCAGTTATTATTATTATTATTATTATTATTATTATTATTATTATTATCAATCTCCTAGTTTCAAACTGTGCCGGCCGAAGAATATACGGAAACAATTACTATTCGATAGGAATACATGAAACCGTATAACTGCGTGCATATTATTGATATTAGATAGGAATAGTTGATATCATATAACTGTGAGAAAACAATTTGTATTAGATAAGAATACTTGATATCAAATAACTGTGAGAAAACTCTTTGTATTAGATAAGAATACTTGATATCAAGCAACGGTGAGAAAACTCTTTGTGTTGTATACATACCGACGCAATGATAACAGACGAGTGAAGATTCCTTTAGAAAATGTATAGCTCTCACTTTATTTGTAACTTTTGCGTGTGAGAGGGAGTTGGAGACCGAACAGAACTGCAATATATTGACCCCCACTCTTATGGCCGTCAGCGTTGTGTCTTTCTCGTTCCCCAGAGCTGCACAACCAGAGGCCCAGGGGCTCAGCTTTCTGCTGAGTGCTGGCTTTCTCTACCACATCTTCTCAGCAACTTCTCTGGACCCCAACTCAATTGGAGGACCCGAGCCCCTTCGGTCTGGTGTGGCTCTCCCTACTACTCCTCGTCTTTACTCCAACTCCAACTGTAACTTCTTGTCTTGATTGAGTTATATATTATTTCAACGCCCACTCAATCGCCCACTCAATCTTTGGAATGGCATGTTTGATTGTCATCAAGCGGAAATAACTGTCATGCAGTTCAGAGGTCACTCTCTTCCGGTGTATCAGTCTATGAGTGTATCATGGGATTTTTTACCTTGTCCCATTTCGTCAGCCAATTTCCGCCTACGCGATTTCTTTCGATTACGGGCCATTGGGATATGTCACTTCCTTCCGGTGAATTACTTTGGAATGGCATATTTTCCCGGGTCGAAGGTCAAAATACAACATTTGTATTAGATAAGAATACTTGATATCAAATAACTGAGAAAACTATTTGTATTAGATAAGAATACTCGATATCAAATAACTGTCAGAAAACTCTTTGTATTAGATAAGAATACTTGATATCAAATAACTGTATACAAATTATTTGTATTTGATAGGAATACTTGATACCATAACAGTGCAAACAACTGATAATAGATAAATAAATAAGAAGTACAAAATTAAAAAAAAGAATGAAATGGAACATTGAAAGTATAGTTATGATAGTAATCAAGCATTTAAAAATAAATCAAATATCGGCGTTAAATAACCCCAATGGAATTGATATGCCGTTAAAATAATAAACAAAACCTAAAATCTCACTAATATTATTCATTTTTATTGTAATAGATTAAAATGCATAGAAAATGAAAAGACTATAATATAAATGTTTTAAGAAAAAAAAACCCTTTATTGTTCAAATCTACACAAAATACGTCCTGTATCGTTTAAAAATTCCTTTACAAAAAAATAAAGAAGAAAAAATAATATAACAAAAAATAGACACTGAATGGGTATTACTTAAATTGTACGAGCTCTTCTTGATATAAAACAAAATAATTACTTCTTTTTAATCTGACGACACAGATAACAAGCTTACAGAAGACGAGGCATTTGTATCTCCCTATGAGGTCCATTAAAGTTACCTTCTGATAATAATGGAGCTTGTTCCGCAAATACCTACCGGTTACAAATCTATTCATGAAATCCGAGCGTTTTGTATGCAAAATAACTGGATCACTTTAGTGGCCACGCCGTAGATTTACAAACATCTTCATTGTTACAAAGACAACGTCTCTTTCCTTCATTATTTGGAAAACAGTTACTTTCTCACATTTCGCCTTTGGGCATTTGCTACTGTGAGAAACCAAATGATACAATGAGTGACGCTGGTGAGATTCACAAATGCCGAGATGACCCATGTTCCATCACTTAGTCTTAAAAATCAATTCGTGCATTTATTTTTCCCCCACACTTTTTTAATGGTTAGAAATTTTATTTCAAGGGAGGCAAATATTATTTTAAAACGAAATAAAACCCTTATCAGACCTCATAAAGAATATTGTATTCTGGCTAGGGTTCCAGTGTCGGGACACGGAAATAGGAGTGTAATTTGAGATAGGAGGCAATACAAAGAAGAGTGACAAAAATAATAAACAGTAAAAGATTACAGTCAGAGAAATTAGGATTACCTACTTTATTAGAAAGAATAATGAGAGGCAAGCTAACAGAAACTTTCAAAATAATGCAATTTCTAATTATGATTGAAATTTTTTGAATATTTCTCCTCAAACGAGAAATTCACAGTCAAGACAGATTTCAAAAACTAAATGTTCAAACGTATTGGATTTTTTATCTTATTTTTTTTACTAATAGAATAACATATTTTTTTTACTAATAGAATAACATATTTTTGGAATAAATTTCCTAATCAGATCAAAAGTACAATAGTGTAGAATATTTTAAGTTCGAAATGGCTGATTTAAAAAAAATGATACGAAAAAGAATTAAAGAAGGCATTTATGAAAACTCACGGATGGATTACTACTTCACAGATTTTGATCTGCATATAGATGTTTTATAAATACTGTACATGCTCTGTGCAAAGACTCTTCTTATTTTAAGTTTGTTGTGAGAAGATAGTAAAAAAAAATGGATATCCTCAAGGAGGCATAACAAACAAATCAATAAATAAATGCCACTCGTAGAACAGGCGAAGAAACCCGCAAATTATTAAAATGATTACAATGACAACAAAAAGAGATTCTCTCTCTCTCTCTCTCTCTCTCTCTCTCTCTCTCTCTCTCTCTCTCTAATTCTCTTTAGTCATTTAGATGCAAGTCGGCAATTTAACGGTATTATTATTGTTATAAATCTACTGTTGTGTTCTAATCAATGCAACTCAACCCTAACCCTAACCCTTACCTGATCAATCAAAATTAATAAATACGAAGTCATACGGAATCGTCCATTTATAAATACATTCCCAACAATTTTTTTTCAAAAAAAGGTCATATTTTTATAAGAAAATTTTTTCAAAACCAATGTTATTAGGTTTGGTTGATTTATTTAATAACATTCCAACCTTCTTGGGTTATTTAATACCAAAACCTCTACAAGAGAAAAATACAAGGATACTATTTAACCCATACCTGGAAAAATAAGGGAAAACTTCAAGGCTGCAGTCAAGCTATTATGCTACAAAAACTTCTCCCCTACCCCTACCTTATATGCAAGTATTTTTTTTATTTTGTTATTAAGGAATCAATTATTCCAAAAATCGACAACTATAAATAAACTCCTACCGGTCATTAATTTATATAATGGATTCCATGAATATACATATGCCTTCTGGGAGGGGATTATAATATACTGACTGTATCCCCTGCATAGGAGGAGTAAGAACCTCTCCTTCAAAAAACGGTGTCCTGAGTATGATTCTAAGCTCAATGTGATGGTGACGGCCATAAAAATAAGCATAGCTTGGATTTGGCACAAGACCGTGATTATGAAGAATCTAGTGAGAATCGAATTCGCGACTTGATAATAATTGTTCCTCTAGACAAAGTATTAAACTGCAACGAAGGGCTTCAAAAATGTATTTGAGTAGATTAAATATCTAGCATTAAGTTTGTCTTTTTAGACGAACCATAAACCCATTGGGTTCCAGTTGTGATAGTGATCCAAAAATTGAATTAGTGCACACCTGGGCAGCCTGACTAAATAATTTACAGACCTTTCTCAAGTGATATTAGTTTAGTCTATGGTAGGCGTATAGGAAATAGGTTTACAAACCGGATTGATATCAGTCTGTTGCTTCACCTTACCAAGGCCGTCTTAACCAGAAGAAATATTAGACCACCTCATCTTCCTTCATCAGGTAAAACATTACCTTTTATGTAAGTTTTCAAAACTGATGAAGTCTTCTTAGTGTAATGCTTATGGTTGTGGAAAAACAGACTCGACGATCCCAGTTCAATTCCTAGACGAAGCTGTTTGTATTTCACTGTACTGATGCTATTGGAAGAGGCATGCAGCCAACTTTTCCCCCGACTCCATCAGCTGCGGATAAATAGTAAGGTAGCTAACTGGTTGATTTTATGGTATATCAACCTTCACTGGATTATTTTATGTTGAAGTATGTTTTAAAAAAATATATAGTTAAAAAATGTATCTTTACATCTGTACAAT
Organism: Sepioteuthis lessoniana; assembly: GCA_963585895.1. Lineage (NCBI taxonomy): Eukaryota > Metazoa > Mollusca > Cephalopoda > Myopsida > Loliginidae > Sepioteuthis > Sepioteuthis lessoniana. The sequence continues at coordinate 81,827,250 of OY757934.1, forward strand.
CATTTTAAGAATGTACGCATTTTATAATCTCAAACGGATAACAAATGACCTTAACAGGTACTAACACTTCAAATAAAAGTGAACCTGGGAGCAATGGCTACAAAGTGGCGATTCCACGGTCCCTAAAATTCGAGCCCCATTATTGAATACAGTTTAGTGTCATACCCAAGACACCATTTTTTGTGGGAAGTGGCTCTTCCTCCTCATCAGAGGATTCAGTCGGCGTATTCAAGGCCCCTTCCACAGTAAGACAAAATGGCTTCTTTTGTCATGCAAGGGCAACCGATCTAGAAGAAGGACAAACTCTGAATTCAAACCTAATTTCACCTCTCATTTGAGAGTTGGATGTTAAGAAAGAACGTCAGATCGATAAAAACATCTGCCACATAGAAAAATCCTACCAAATATGTTTGGACCTGATAAAATAGGTTGACGAAAAGAGATTAAAAAAGCTGTATGACAGGGAGATGACTGAGATACCAGTTGTAGTTGGTTCACTTGGAACAATCCGCAAAGGCATGAAAATAAACTTGAAAGAATTCGTTATTAGAGAAAGACTCGAGACCAGAAAGCCGTTACCCGAAAGAATAAACATGATGAAAGGTAAACAAAAATAAGCAAACATTCTTTGTGTCATTACTTAGATGAACGTTTACAAATTATGCTGATATACAACCCCTGGAAACCATAATGGAATTAGCACCCTTAGAGGATATTCACCTTCATGTTTATGAAGCAGTAAATAAACTAATAACAGATAAGACACAAAACATTCTTTATTTAATAGCTAAAGAAAAAAATTATTGAACAATCTTGTAATTGGATTCCTTAAACAAATGCCAGCAAAAGCCTCGATTTGCAAATCCGTCCACAGTAAAAGGACAATTCTTGCATGCCTCAGCAAGTGGTTGAGCATGCTTAATTGAAAGGAAACGGGGCTCCAACAAAAGTTCTGTCGAATAAAACAATGGAATGGGTCATAAAAACTCATTAAAGAAGGCAATCTGTATTTCTTTTATATTTGCAACCAATTTTAAACAAAGCTGACAGGAAACAATCAACGTCTTTCGTCATCCTCCAACTGTGGATCACTTTATTGAATGAGTTTGACGAATCTTTCTATTGTTTCAATTGACAAATCTTTTGTAGTGCCATCTTTCCTTTCAATTAGATATGCCCAACCGCAGCAAGAATTAACTTAACTGAAGACTGATTTGTATATTTAGGTTTCTGTCGGCATTTATTTTTGGAAAATAAATTACAAGAAAGGTGATCCATTTGAAATTGCACAGGAAATTAAGATCCGACCATATAGTGTTAATTAACAAGAAAAACAGAACTTATCCATTCGTAGATTTTGCTATTCCAGCGGAGCACAGAGTGAAAATGATGATGACCATCATCATCATGTCGCGCTATCTGCACAGATATCCCTGACTCTTTCTCGTCGCCGTTCTCTATCGTCCATTTCTCCCAGCAGGTCTTCAGGTCTACATCCCGTATCGGCACAGAGCTGCTGAATATAGTTTCCAGCAGGTCATCCTGCCGTTGCTCGTCCATTTGAAAGGGTCCACTGGAGTATATCGTCATTACTTCTCCTGCAGTTTCCTGCATGTCAGGTTCGTCTAACTTGGATAGTTTTCATGATTGGTGGTAAGTGGCCGTACAACTGCTGCTTTGTGGGGTGCTGCCTCCTTGACTTGTTCAATATTGCTCGCAGTATTCTAGCTTAGTTGCCGTCAAACTTTTTCTCCATACCACACGACCGCAGCTTGGAAGAAACTGCGTCTTATTTTATCGGTCAGGTCTGACTTCCATATGACGGATAGCCTATCGATAGCTATCCATGCCTTTGCTTGTCGAGTGTTGATATCTGTCTCGGTTGATGAGACACTGCTTCCAAGGTACTTTGATTTTGCCAAAAAACTAAAAAATCTGTGGAAGATGAAGGTGACGGCTACACCAATTGCATTTGGTGCGCTTTAAACAGTCCCCAATGACCTTGAATAATAAGAGATCAAAGGATCTGAAAGTCAGAGAAAAAATAGAGACCATCAAGTCGGCAATATGGTGAAGATCATCAAGAATATTTACAGGCGTCCTATACACATGAGAGGTGACTCACTGATACAAAAACTTCAGTGAAAACATTCCAGTTAAAACTGATTTGAAAAACTTGAATATAATAATAATATGCACAAACTAGAATCTGAGCTGGAGAATGAGACGCATAAAATTCTCTGGAATTTAGAGATACAATCAGATAACCTAATCCAGACCTAGTAATAGTTAACAAAAAAAGAGAATCTACTGACAAGTGGACTTTGCTGTCTCAGCGGATCATAGAGTAAAAATCATAGAAAACGAAAAGAGAGACAAGTACTTAGACCTTGCCAGAGGACTAAAACAGCTATGGAACATGAAGGGAACGGTGATACCAGTTGTAATTGGTACTCTCAGAACGATCCCAAATGCTTAGTAAGGGGGGCTAAAAGAGGAAAGACCACCCAAACTACATTTTTAAAATCGGCCAGAATACTGAGAAGAGTCATGGAGTCTTGAGGAGATCTGCTGTCACTTATCTCCCAGTGAAAGACCATTAGTTAACTCTGGTGTAAAAAACTCTCAAGGAATAATAATAATAATAATAATAATAACAATAATAATAATAATATCCACCTTGTAAGATACGCTGGATCATTATTAAAATGAACTATGGAAGAACTTAAATAGACCAAAGAACAAAGAAACTGATGATAATTTACAAGGTCTTACACCCAAGCAATTAAACAGACTCTATGTGTAAAGAAAGAAAAGAAGGCGTAAGAGGACTCGTCAGTATTGAAGATTGTATAGAGGCAACACTTCAAGGATTCGAGGAATGTAATAAAAAAGGAAAGAAAAACAAATTTCAGTTAATTCCATCGATGTCAACATAAGGACAAGGAGAAAAGAAAAATAGGAAGAAAATCAACTACATGGATATTTCAAGTGACAAACTGGAGAGATTGCACCCGAGATTACCTGGACATGTCAAAAAAAAAAAAAATAAGAAACCTCACCAAAAAAAAATAGATCTTTTTTAATAGCACCACAAAATACGATAAGGACCAATTTTATCAAAGTGCAAAATGATAAAACGCGGAAGAATAACAAGTGTCATTTATGAGATGACAGAGATGAATGCAGCAAACTGGAACAAAAGGAATACAAGACGAAGCACGACTGGGTTGGAAAGGTGATTGACTGATAATTGTGCAAAAGATTAAAACTCGACCATATTGACAAATGGTATATGTACAAAACAGAATCTGTTCTAGAAAATGTGACTCTGAAAATTCTCCAGGACTTTGAGATACGAATGGATGACCAAATTCCAACAGGAAGATCTGACCTCAAGTTAATGAACAAAAGAAACTTATCACCCAGTGGATTTTGCCTTTCCAGCTGACTTAAAGAAAACGAAAAGAGAGATGAATTCTTGGATATTGGCAGAGAGCTAAAAAAAGTTGTGGAACAGGAAGATGATAGAGATACCAACTGTAGTTGGTGCGCTTGAAACGATCCTCAAGAGCTGGAAAAACAGACAAGAGGAATTGGAAACCAGAGAAAGAATCGAGACCATTCAGACCACAATATTGTTGAGATCAGCCAAAATACTCAGAAAAGTCCCCAAAACCAGAGGAAACTTGCTGACACTCAGACTCAGGTGAAAGACATCGAGGTAAAACAGGTGTTTGAAACTTGCAAGGATCAAAATAATAATAATAATAATAATAATAATAATAATAATAATAATAATAATATCACCTACTACCAAAAACAGAAGACAACAAATGCGAAAACTACCTACCAATCACATGCTTTCCCGCAAAATATAAAATAACATCGATTCTAAGCATTTTAAAAAATGGGGATGCAATTTGGTCTTGAAAAATATGCAAAAGTCATATTTAAGAAAGGCTCGCTAGTAAAATCTAATAGCATTACTCTAGATATAAACACGGAAATTACTGAGTTAGAACACAATAAAACTGATAAAAATTTAGGAACGGATGAAATGAATGGTATCAATAAAACTATAAATAAAAAATCAGAAAATAATTCTATTGGAGAATAAGAACCAAATTAGGAACAGAGGTAAATAGAAAAAATAATGTTATAACGATTAACACGCTGGCAATAAAAGTAATGACATACAGTTTTTATATAATAAACTCGAGATTTGCTGAAATGAAAAGATGGATACTAATCTTAGGAAGCAAATAACCTGCCGCAGAATGTACACATCCCAAGTTAGATGTATTATCAAGAGATAAAACGGTGAAAGAGGATTAATCCAACCAGAACTGACCTGCAAAACAACCACATTAGGATTAAAGAAATACTTAGATACTACAATAGATTGGATGCTTCTGTTAGTAAACGCACATAAGAAGCAAAAGAAAAAAATATTCAATTGATAAAGAAAGTAATGAATTCGCTTATCAACTCGACCACACATCAAAGGAAATAGACATAAAAGGTATGGCAAAAATAAAGAAAGAAGTAAGAACACAAGGACTAAATCATTTTAAAATACCTGGGAACAAAAAAAAACTATATGAACGATATGCACAAAGAATTTGAAATGTATTTGGTATTGATACTGTAAAAATTAATCGATAACTGAAAAGAACTATACTGAAGGCAAAGACAAAGGGGTTAAAATAGTTGCACCGGACCAGAGCCAACTAAGTAGAAACTATCAGGCACACATCATGGAAAACGGTTCAAATTCAACCGGCGCAAACAAAAATCGGAATCAATTGACCACTTAGAATCCGGTTGCCCAATCCTAACACTAATAGAATACAAAGAAAGGCATGATAAAATAGGATATTACATTTATAGGAAAGCGTATAAATACAATGGAATATTAGATTGTGAAAAAGGAGGTAAATACCAACTAGAACCAATAAGAGAATGAAAAGGAGCTACGACTCTTTGGGACTTTGCTATCCAAACTGATAGAAAAATAAAGTGTAATAGACGAGGTATCAGGTCCTCAAGGACAACTGAAGAAAAAAATGGCTTCTCATTGTCAATACCGACAGATAACATATCAATCAAAGAATGTAAAATAAGTAAAATAAATATCGGGAAATCGAAATTGAGAAAACGTGGCATCATAAAACTTCCACCGTGCCAGTAATTTTGGGAGCACTAGGTCTGATCAAGAACGTAACAGATACACGCATTAACAAGAAACCTGACTGTCCCAGCCAAAAAGAAATGTAAATAATTGCACTTTGCGAAACTGCTCTTCCCTTTAGGAGATTTTTAGTCAAGTGACTGAAAAATATCATCCAAAAGAAGTAGCAAAGGGCGCCTCTGGTGGTGTAATGGTTAGCAAGCTCGACTAGCAAACCTACACGAGTGAGTTCGAGTCTCATTGGGTGCCCCTTTCATATGGCCTTGTGCCACATCTAAGCAAGAAGCTTAGTGAATTTCCAAAAGAAGTAGCAAAAAACATAAGTACATTTGTCTTGAGTAAAGACAAGGTGAAGGATTTTAAATAGCCGAAAATTAAACTGAAAATTGTGTAGTAATAATAATAATAAGAACAAGAAGAACAAGAACGAGAAGAATTGCATTTCAAAATGAATCCATAACTAATCATATGAAAACTGAAATGTTTTGTAGGTGTAAATATTGATGAGATTGAACAGCAAACTACATAATTAGTGAATGTGAAAGATCTTTACAAAAGAAGTATAAAAGCGGAAACGACTGGGTGAAGAAGAGGATCAACTGAAAATTATGCAAGAAAATTAGGCACTGAATATTCTGTGATCACCCAATCCAGGACAAAAAAACAGTCCTAATTTTGATAAACAAAGATAAGAACAATTCGTCGATTTAGCTGTTTCAGCCGACCATAGACAGAAAGTAAAGGAAAACAAAAGACTGGATTAATATCTGGAATTTGCCTGAGAACTAAAAATTATCGAATACAAAGGTAACTATGAAAATTGGAACAGATTGAATGATCCCAAAGAACCGAGACAAAAGACCGGAGGAACTGAAGATCTGAAGAAGAATTGAGACTATCCAGAACACAGCACAGTTGAGATAAGCTAGAATACTTAGAAGAGTCCTGGTGACCTGATGATCTTTGCTGTCACTTGGACATTAATTAAAACCACCAGTTACTACTGATGTGAAACAGTCCAAAGGAGATGAAAATGATCAAGTCGCGCCGACTTTCTCTCGCCAATCATCCCTATTATTCATGGCAGGTTTTCTAGACTACATCAATTGACTAATGAGACTAACAAGATAATGTCGTCCTTGCTTTTCGAGCAGTGCTCAGCATGTCTTATTCGTCTTGCTTGAATGGTTGGTGAGATGGGAAGCAAGTAGCCGTACAGCTGCTGATTTGTAGGGTGTTGCTTCTAGGATTTATCTAAGATAGAACGCAGCATTCTTCTGTAGTTTCCATCTAGTTTTTTTCTCTGTGCGTTTTGTCTATGTACGTGTGATGTTTCCATCTATTTTGGTTTGGACTCAATTACAGCAAGGAGGAAATCCAGTTTTATTTTATCGGATAAATCAGATTTCCATATGATCGATAACCTATTAACTGTATTTCACACCTTTGCTAGGCGTATGTTGACATCTCTTTCGGTAGATGAGATATTGCTGCTGAGGTATGTGAACTGGTCTACTAGTTTTAACAGTTTGTCACTTACAGTTGAGATGGCTTCTTTTTGTTCAAAACACGTGAACTCTATTCGATTTGCATCCACGTAGAGGTCAATGCCTCCTTCCTTTTGCTCCAGGCTATGCAGTAGGGAATTCTGCTTGGGCACAAAAAGTGCTGGTTCATCGCCGTCGTCTGCGTCTTTCATAATCTCTGCAGGATATTGTTTGATTCTTACTTTTTCTTAATGTGAAACCATTTTCTTTCATTAGATCTATGGCTGTTCGAAGTACGTAATCTAGGCAGAGTATAAATAAATATGGTGCTAATGTATTTCCTTGCAAGATTCTTGCGACAATGTCTGTGTTTCCATCAGGTGATCAAAGCCTTGCTTTCATGTTTTATTTCGATAAGAGTTTCTTGGGGAAAACCGTACGCAAGTTACATTTGCTCTGTCTTTCCTCAATGTATGGAATCGAATGCCTAGGAAAAATCTAGGAAAAACAGTATTGCCTCAAGATTCTTTGCTCCTACTCCTTCAATGACACGACAGGTTGTCATAATTTGTGAGATTAAGGATCGATTTCTTCGAAATTTTCTCGAATTCTCGATTTCGATTCGGATACAATTGAGAACTAGAGTTTTATAAACCTTAGCAGCCATAACAGTCAGAGTTATATCTCTGTAGTTCTTCGTGATTCCGAGGTCACCTTTCTTAAGTTTCGGTCATTTCTCGAATATGTTTTCTTTATCGATTGCGTTGCATAAGCGGAAAAGTGTGTAGTTGAATATTCTTGTCTTCCAAACTTCAGCGGCTATTTCTGTTTTAAATTTCTTTTCAATATTACGTCAACTTCCTCCATAAAATGATTTTAGTTGGGTTTCCAAGCAGTTTCTTAAAAAGTTCTTTCCTCTTCTGAAGTCTTTCTTCTTGACTGACAGCTTTTAGTTTTACACTCGAAATGCTCTTCCTTCCGCTCACTTCATTTACTGTCTACCATTTAAATTGTGATTGTCAGTCTTCTGCCGAATTTCTAATTTTATTGATTTAGTCTTGAATATATATAAAATATTCTTTTTCGTTTGTGTTGGTTATTTTTCACGGGGATTTTTTCAAGTTTCTGCGCGTTGGCATTTGTTGAGTTTCCTTTGTTGATTTTATTAGTTTCTTTCTTTAGATTTTATGGCATATCAACCCTTGTAGATTATTTAATGCCAAATCCATTTTTATACAAATAAAGTTCTATTTCAAACAATTCAACTTAGCGTAATTACACAGTTTAATTTTCAAAAACATTTCTATTTCTATCTATTTAGTTTACTCGAACAATTCTAATTCAAACAATTTAGTTTAGTATAAATATAGTTTTTGTTTACACACACAGTTCTAATTCAAATAGATCAGTTTAGAATAAGTATAGTTTTTGTCCACACACTGTTAAATGTCAAAACAGTTCTATTTCAAACAATTCAGTTTAGCGTAAGTACAATTTCAGTCAAAAACATTTCTATTTCAAGCAATTCAGTTTAGCATAAGTACGCAGTTTAAACATCAAAACAGTTCTATTTCAAGTAATTCACTTTAGCATTTTATATTCATTTCTCGGGTATGATACGCATTCTTACTTTTTCGGCTGAAAAATCTGGGAAAATAGTGTGTTTTACATTCACATAAGTACAGTATGGTTTGTCTAAACATGTGAGAACAAAAATCAAAATATCACAAATCATAAATCTCTGCAATATTTATGCGAATTCAGTTAGTCAATATTAGTTTTCTACTGATACTAGTGTAGTTTGAACTTACTTTTCGTCCCAAATATGTCAAAGTACGTGACCAGAAAAAGTTAGTATTTAGTTCTAGTGTATATAACGCTCACCAACTGAAAAAATAGTTCGATCTTATGATCAAATAATCACGATTATATAAAAAATATTTACATCCACTATATAGAACAGGATTTATTTGTGTTTTAAAAAGTTACTAATACTGTATCAAACAGCGTGACGTCATAATTGGCATTTTAAAAAATTAGTCGAAAAACATCCAGATTGATTTTTTTCCCAGTGACTTCTGTGAAAGTTAAATCACAAACATGGGTGGGCATGTACGGTGTCTAATTCTTATAGAATTAAATTTTACGCGTCTGGGCATTTCAGGTGCCAAGACAAAACTCGTTGAAACCCTCACTCCATCGATGAAATAAAGAGCGAAAACGGAAGGATTGCGATAACGAAGTCAACGCACTGATTGTTGGCTGAAAACTGTCATATCGTCCGGAGAGAGCCGACAGCAGACGAAATCTCATCTGTAAATAACAAAAGAAATTGTATGTTAACACTGTGAGCCAAAGAGGCCGTTCGTTTAAGTGTTAAAGTGAGCGAATTGTCAGCCTTAAGTGGTATTGAATGGGCGGTGGAAGAGGAGAAGAGGACAAATGTAAAACTTTTAACCTGTAGACAGTGGATTGAATTGAAAACATGAAAAAGCCAACTTTGACACTGTGAAAAATGACCGCTGAAAATAAAGAACAAAACATAGAACTGTACTAGATCAAGAAAACCAAAAACTCCAGGGACTTCAAGGTTAAGAGGTAAATCGTTAGGACATATCAGATGAACTGAGGTTTGTTTCTATATATATATATATATATATATATATATATATATATATATATGGCTTTGTATTGGGTGGAAGCATGTTTTTGTATCTATATTGATAATTTTAAAGAGATTGTTTGTCTGTCTTCTCAACACAACCAAATTGTTTGATCTAGAGTTACCATATATTTTGATTGAGAGCTATGCTTACTTTGATAGATAGATTTTAACATGTCAACCCGTCTTAGATTATTTTATGCCTAGCTTAGAGAATCGCGTTCATAATGACATTTTTGCACTTGTTTCTTAAGAGGGAAAAGAGGGTCTCACCCTTCAGCTGGGGATACAGTCGTTGTATTCCAAGCCCTCACCTCCCGAAAGTGTGACTAGTTCAATAAATGTTGGTATTATTATAACACAATACCTAAACTGGTTTCCCTTATTCGGTTAGAGTTTGTTTCTGCTTTTTCGGGGGGGGGACTTTGCTGTTTTTTGTTGGGGGGTTGTTTTGGTATTTTGTCGCCGAGAATCCGGCTGTATTTCTTTTAGATTCGGAAAAGGTTTCTCAGCAAAGATTCCTAAAATGTCTGGAGTAGAAGTGGGTACCACCATCCTTATTGTATGGAAGACGCATGAAATTAGTGAAAAACTAAAAAAAATTAAATCGAATCGGGTGTTCGACAAAAAAAGACTCCCGATATAACTGTATATTGTCCATAGTAAGAAGAGACAATCTTCATTGTATTGCATAATAAATATACCCTTGTTCTTATTACATGATAAATATTGTCTCCTTATTATATGTATTACATATTGAATATTGTCACGCAACAAGAGAGAGGGTGAGGCTGGTCATTACGATCGTAACATAAACTTAACTAGTTCCGTTTATTGATCAAAAACATACAATCGTATTCCTTTCACCACAATGATACAATTATCTTGAAAATCTTTAGCACTTAACCATCAAAATAAGTCAGTCACTCTATGAGTGTCTAAACTAATTCCATATTTGCATAAATGTGACAGAGGAAGGATGACTTTAATTTTTATTCCTAAAATGTCCCCACCAAAAATACAAATGAACACAAAAAATGCATATATATATATATATATATATATATATATATATTCAAGGAGCACACAATAAGTTTTCAGATTTTTTTCGAATGGGCACTTTTATTGATAGTACACTCATGAAACTCTAGTCCCCTTCGAAGTAATCTCCTCCGGCTTCAATGCATTTGTTGTACCGTTCCAACAACTTCTGGAAGGCCCCATGGAAGTCCCCTTCTGTGAGAGTGTCAATCACCTTCGTCACAGCCTCTTTCATCTCCTCAATTGTCTCATAACGACAGCCTCTGAGCTTAAGGAATAACCAAAAGTCACAGGGAGCAAGGCCTGGACTATAGGGAGGGTGAAGAACTGTCTTGATGCCCATCTTGGTCAAATAGTCTATGACAAGGATGGAGTTGTGGACTTGTGCATTGTCCTGCTGGAAATGCCACTGACCCGATTTGAAGAGTGCTGGCCTCTTCCGACGGAATCTCTTCCTGAACTCCCTTCAAACCTCAACATAGTATTCCTTGTTGACTGTCTGTCCAGTGGGAACGCAGTGCATGTAGATCATGCCAGTGCTATCAAAAAAGGGATCATCAAAAGTTTGTGGGTGGATTTGCTCTGTCTGGCCTTCTTGGGTCTGGGAGAGCCAGCATGCTCCCACTGGGAAATCTGTCTCTTAATCTCTGGGTCATAGCAGTAGATCCAGCTTTCATCGCAAGTCACCAGAGCATCAAGAACTGCGGGATCTGAATTGATCAGCTCGACCATCTCCCTGCTGTCATGACAACGTCTTTCTTTCTGATCTTCTCTAAGCAACCTCGGGACAAACTTCGCGCAAATCTTCCGCATCTTCAGTTCCTTGCGAATAATTGTGTGTACAGTTCCCACACTGACATCAAACTGTGTACTTATTGTCTCTACAGACACACGACGGTCCTTATCCATGAAACTCTTTATTGGGCAAATCAACTCTGGTGTTCTGACTTCTTTACTCCTCCCACAGCTCTCATCATCTATCACAGACTCCCTGCCTTCTTTGAATCTCTTATGCCACTCGAAAACTGATGCTCGATTCATGGAAGATGCTCCAAAAGCAGACTGAAGAATTGTATACGTTTCTGTGGCATTTTTTCCAAGTTTAAAACAGAATCTTACTGCATATTTTTCTTCTAAAGTGTCCTCACGTCTAGATTGTATTTTTGAAATTCCCCAGTATTGACAATCAGGCTTTAGTAGGGTGCATTCCAATTGCTGCTGTAGCTGTTCATTTGAACCTGAAATCATAAAAACTGGTCAGTCATCTCATAAGATGTATAGCAATAACATACTGAATTTTCAGGAGTCTACGACAATGCCTGTACAGAAAAGTCTGGAATCTTATTGAAGGCTCTTCGTATATATATATATATATATATATATATATATATATATGTAAAGAAAGCAGAAAAACAGAATAATAAAAATATGTGAATTTATTGTGATGTAAAGTAAACGTTTCAGTTTCAACAACCTTCATCAGGACTTTGATATCAGGAGAATTGTTCACACAGCGATGGGTGCTTTCTTGACACTGTCAGTTTTAGATCCATATTTACTTTTAAATATATATATATATATATATATATATATATATATATATATATATATATATATATATATATAGGACTTTAAAAGAAAATGAACGTTAATAACGCCCCCCCTCACTGAGTAACATAGGTTAAAAGCTACTTCACCGGTTGAAAAAGACCTACGGGAAAAACAGTTCTCTCGTCCTTCTGGAGAACTCATCTAATCGGGGAAGGAAAAGGTTAAAAACGAAAAATTATCACTAAAAAATAAAAATGGGACCGATGAGTTGACATACTCTAGCAAAGTTAAATTGCTTTTTTAAAATAAAAACAAAAGACTAATTTCACTTACATGGGATGGGTGGTCACTAAGTTTTCAAGAGACCCAGAATCCTTCGTCAAACTGTAACATCTACAAAAAGTCAATGTTTGTAGTACTATTCACACGACACTGATTCTTAAAGAAAACTACCAAAGTCCAAGTTTAGGAATACTTCCCTTTTTCAAATCCATTTTGTTACGTCGTGCAAATCACGACACTCATAATGCCGAGTTAGCAGTGAAATACACAGTGGTCCTTCCTAATCAACAACGGAAAAACATAGCTGCATACAGAACTAACTTCCAAAACAAAAAACTTTCCACACAGTACGTGAACCATGTGGTCTTCAAAAATCTTGCACAACAGCCGTACAACCGGGCAGAAAAAAGTAGGCATGCATGATCGATTCCTTCATGTCACTACACCAGACACACTCCGGTGAATTTGCCAGGCGTGCTGAGAAAATCCTTTTGCCAACCAAGAAGGCGCTTTGAATCAGTAGTTAAGTAAGCGATGCATCGTCGTTATTAAGTCACCTAATCCCGGGGGCCCACGGCTACAATAAGTGACCTTCCTTTTTTGTCATGCCGAGCTCTTCAATTGTCACCTCGAACGGCCTCCATCACAAACATTTGATATAATGCCCAACTCGATAATGGCCGATTGTCAAAGAGCCCAGTCTGCAACCGAGAAAAATTTTTAGAGCATGCTGACATTCGTCATAGAAGAGACACTCGTTTCTGGACAATCGGTGAGTCTCTCCATTATTCGACTGCATACTTCTCAAAGTCAGGAAGGCCTTCTTGGCGTCTATCCAGAAATGGCCGTTCTCACCATTTTGTGCCCACATCCGAGCACGGAAAGTGAGGCGCTACCTATGACATTGTTTCTACACTCAGTACACTCGATGGATCGTGAGACGCCCAAATGAACTGGAACATGACTTTTTCTAGGTTAATTAGAACGTATCCAGGAGAAGCACAGAAAGTCGGTGAAGGACGATAGGGAAAAATGTGCGAGACACACACCTCATCCCTGTCTTTTAAGAAGAGTCTCTTCCGTAAGCAAATGCCGGTGGCGGCCACGATCTTTTCCATTATTTCCGACCAATTTTTTCCAGCATGTGATTGGGATCGAACCAGACACCGACTATTTTGCACAGACTGAAGGGGTTGAAAAGGGAACAACCCTTCCACGAATCTAATCGCAAACACAGATTTTTTAGGTTACTTTGGGCTCCTGATATACTCTGATACCTTCCGATTTGTTTGCTAACCTCCTTGGCACTGCTCGTTACAAGTATACTAACGGTATCACCATAAGAGGAATACCAATTCGTGATGGTAGCACGAGGCAGAGTAGTCAGCAAATATTCTCTCAAGATCTTTGCCAAAATCTTTAAGTCAGATTAGCATCGTTAATGGACGAAAGTTACTAATCCTGTCTCCACCATGTTTGTTCTTGCACAGAAACTTTTCTATATTCCTAGTGAAGAGTTGGGAGATCGTCCCCAGCTTCATTCATTTCTTATAGACAGTCAGTATCACGGAGACAAACATGTGCAACAGTCTTAAGAACGCATCGTAAGAAAGATCATTGATTCCTCGAGTCTGTTCCTTCCAACTGGTTTCAGTGTTTGGCAAACTTCATCGTCCTACTGCTTCTATTGTCTCAAAGTGAGAGAATTTGGCAATGTAGGTGTCGAACAGAGCAGATCTCAGTCCGAGCTCTCTGGTAAAATGTTAAGTAATCACGGAACTCCCAGCAAATCGCTTCGTTTGTAGTCTGATGTTCTCCGTCCAGCAATTTAACAGTCACGATATGTCACTGTTAAGCATGGCTAAGATCCTCGGCACGTAATTCGTGAGCCTTCATCGTTGTATTGTAAGCTATTCTTTTTTACCTAGCCCTAACTGTCCAATCCTGGTACTTTTTGTTATATGAAAAGGCTAGCACCGCTTTTGCTATGTCAGTTTCTACAATATCCCCTGCCTTTACCGCCCTATGTATGACAGATTCTAACACTCTCTACCCTGTTAGCTTTAATCTTCTTCTATGGTCGGTAGGAAATTACCTAATTCCATCTTTAAGCTTGGCCCACCAATTTATTCCCAATTTGAGGTTTAGTTCTAGACGGTCCCAAAAATTCCTTTCATCCCACAATGTGACAGAGATCTTAATCTTAGTCTTATCTGACTTAATTAATACACAGAAATCTGTGGTCATATTTATTAAACAAGTCAAAACTTGGACTCCCGAATAAACCTGAATCAATTCTCCTAACAATTGATCGGGGTAGCTGGAAAGCTAATCAGTAGTGCTCCTACCGGACCAAATCCAATCAACTCTGAATGGTTTTCTCTGAATTTGTCTCGTGACAAACTCTCGGAAGTATTTTGCATCAAAGTTGTTTGTATTCCAACTTGTTACTTTCCGGTCTATCAAGGACAACGTTCCATCCTCCCACTTAAAATACCCGCCTAGATGACGTCACAAAGGGTTTGATGCTACGAAAAATGTCGAGAAGCTCACTGCTGGCATAGAGCCCATGAACTCAAAAGAAACAAAATCCCTTGTTCTTTATGGTAACATCCAACACAATCTCTGCCCGCCGGATCTAAAAAAAAAAACACGAGAACACGTCACTTTAAAATTTCTACTTAACAACTAGGTGACCCCTGAAGCCCGACCGTTACGCTATGTGTCCGCCTGATGGAGTTAAAGGTGGCCTATTTGTTGGTGACTTAGGGAAGGTGGTGTAGAACGAGAAAAACCTGGAGAAGGGCCGATTATTTTTGCCCCGTTTTGCCGCTTCTTGAATTCTAAGAGCTTCTCGAATATCTCCTTCCCCAGACAAGCTCATTTGCTTTTTACTGTTGTTGTTGTTGTTGATACATATGACTACTGGCCCTCGACTTCTTTGCAAGTGTCTGTTTGGATAACTTTATGAGACTGAGGTTCTCCCATTAAGGTTTTCCCACCTTTTCCAACTCTCGGCCACTTTTCCGTTGTTTTTAGTAAAGAAGACGTCTCAGAAAAAGTGAGGATGATTTTTTTCTCCCAAAAAGGAAAGAGAACCGCTGTCCCAACACCAAGGAGTCTTCTTTTTATCTTTCGGTATCTTTCGGTGAGATGAGATTCTGAATACAGTCGGATGCTTTTTCAGCGACCTTCTTCCCCTGGTAAATGGCCAAGAAGTGACCACTCTCTCTACAAAGCCAAGCGGCTGGATTACTGCTTGTATCTATGACTACTAACCAACACCTTTCCAAATCAAGCTAGTTAAGTAGATTTTTCTATCGATCCTCCATTCCACGCGCATACTGTCGTGTGATGCAGCATCTATTTCTCCAAATTGTATGCGGCTTTATTCTCGTTGATGAGTTTGAAAAGAACCTCATATATTGCCATCGTGATCTCCCGTCGCCCGAAATACTCGGCTCTACTCTTTAGATTCTAGAGTTCTTCAGGTAAAGGCGACGGAATCTTTTATATAGGGCAACGATTAGTCACAGAATTCATAAGAAGGTGCCAGCTATAACAGTTTAAACCTTTACACGCAGACTGGCCAATGATTTTGTGACCAAGTCTTTTGTGGGTTTGACAATCCTTTTTGTTTGTCAAACATAAAACCTGACACTGTTTTTTGTGGGGTGGGTTGTTTTTTGAAAGGAAGTTTTTTTTTGGGGGGGGAGTCTGTTAATCTTATCTGAGCTGATCCAAATTGAACAAAAGGCTTTTCTCCTTTACGTGATGGGCTTTTTGCCCGTTGGACCAAATCGTTGACGTTGACCGCAACCTTAGGGAGGAGCATTCCACACATTAATAAAGCCCTCAACCGTTTTATTATCTGTTCTTTTTTGTGTATTTTTCTCGCGTGTTTACGGTTTTTTTTCCTTTTTTGATTTTTGTTGGGTCCAAGGTGGCCTTGACAGCCAGTTCTACACGCCCATTACTTTGGGGTAGTACACGGATGATGTGCATATCTTTATCCTCCAATCATGGAGGAATTCGTTATATTCTCGCAATTCAAAGGTTGGTATTTCATCAGACGAGATTTGGTACATCGTAAGTGCAGAACCGATTCCGGAACGGGGGGGGGTGCTATGCTCTTCTGACATTAGAGCCATTTTCACCTAATCATGTACCGATCTGTATATGTCCTGTACATTTTTCCATGTAAGTTGAAGCAGTCAGTTTGCTGAACGGGAATTCTTGAATGACGGTGCCATCAAGGGTTCCTCAGGATGTGTCAGAGGCATTTTATTACAAGTTCGATATTGAAATGTAGTCTTCTGAGTACTAGTATTCAATCAAAACGTGCTGATAACGACTACCTAGAGTGGAAAGACAGAGAAAAACGATATAACGTTGTTGGACGTGAAAGTAGAAAATTGAAGTGAAGCCTGAAATAATACGATACCATTTGAGATCGGGTTGTGTCAGACTCGTGAAAGTAGAAAAATTAAATTAAACCTGAAATAATGCGATGCCAAAAAGTAACCTTGTGCCAAACCCACAGGGATGAAGAAGTGAATATAAATCGAGATAATATGATAGTTTAGAGACCGCACTATAGACAGCGAGAAAAGAAAAGCCTAATGCTTATATGAGGAATTGAGGGACTGTTAATTTATGATCTGGTCTCCCACTAAACGTTTCCACCTCCCGGATGGGTGAATATAATTTTTGAAAGACATTTTTATATACTAAATATTATTTTACAAGTCGTGTTTAATCCTCTGTTTTTTGGCGTCGGTTTTTATTCTTTTACTTTCTTAATCGTGCGTTCTCATTCGTTTACTCGCTGACTCCGACGAGCGATTGATCTGTTGTCTGGATCTAAGATAACGAATCGGTCCGATTATCCGAAGATATATCAGACTAGCAGAACGGTCAACAGATTGAAAGCGGAATCACCCCCGTGTTTGGCGCGGATGGCTATACTGTTACACAAAGGTAATAACTCGCTGGACTTCTCTCTCTCTCTCTCTATATATATATATATATATCATTCTTCTCTTTTTCTGCAGCAATTTCCTTTCGATTTATTCTCTCTTTGCTTTTTTCTTTCTTTCTTTTTTATTCAATTTCCCTTTATCGATGCTCTTGCGTCTTCAACCGACCAACATGACTTATACTACCATTTCAAATTCATAGACAAGCAGAAGTGCTGACTTCTGCATAATTAATCCTATCATTTTACGGGTACTATGCGAGTTGATGATTTTTTTAAATATAGATGCCTTTTGACTGACCCTTTCTTCAAGTAGCTAAAATAGGAAAATATTTAACTAAATGAATAACTATAAAAATGTTTCTAAGAAGCAATCTACAAATCAGTCTCTTTATTATTTGGCCTGTCTAGGAGAAAAATTATTGCAAATTCGAACGAACTGACTTTTTTTTATATTTCATCAACCTCGTTTATTGCAGCCGAGACATATGCTTACTGCAACGTCAAATCACCGTACGTGAATTCAGACGTTTCTAAATGTCAAAGTTCAGAGTAAAAAAGCCTAGCACAATGACTCAACTTTGATACTGTTGAAAATTTCCTGTTAGTCAGTACACTGTCAAATTTTATAATACAAATCATTTTTTCCATAATACATTTGGTACTAACTTTTTTATTGCCGTATGCGACTACTGTCGAATTCGAAAAACTGTATTGTGAAAAGTTATCTCACTTAATAAGACATGATACAATACATTCATATGATCGTTAGAGGGAGAAAAAAATTCCTTTTTTTAAGTATCGATGGATTTTCAGGCATTAAAATCAGTTGAAATTTCAAATATGAAAGACCGGATTTTTTAAAACGTGTTTTTTTTTTAAGGGACATAATAAGATATGTGTCATTTCGCTATCATGTCCGACGATTATTGAATTCCAAGAGCTGTGCAGTCTCTTGCTAAAGTCGAGATTCAAACTACGTTCCGTTGTATTTGTCTATATTTTCCATCCGATGGGAAATTTTGCCGAGAAGTTTCTCCTTATTACTCCGGGTAATCTATGAGGAAAATGCAGTTGTCTCAGAACAAATTTGGAACAGAAATGAAACAATGAATGATTTGTGGGTCAACACGTACCGCATACCATTCCTAATGTTTACTAAAAAATATTCAGGGACACAGATCGACAATGGAGGAGTCTATAAGGCAGACGTGACGAAATAGCAAAAGTGCTCGGCTGCAGCCTCGAAATAAGTGAGTTCAAACTCCACCCACGTTATTATGTTCACTTTCGGACTAATGCCCTTGGGAAAAGTACGAAATCTTTTATCCCCCCACGCCAGCTATGAGTAAAAATAGTACCATTACTATCATTCTACAACGTTGTTTTTGGTATTAAATAACCCCACGAAGGTTTAAATGCTATTAAGCAAAGAAGGCAAATCAAGGTCAACTAGCTTGTTGAACATACGTTATTTTAGAGATTCTTGTCACGTTTAGCGAACTTTCTAATGACACAAATGATAAGATAATATCAGCATTTTATTGTTTTTCTATATTTCAGCTCTATGGAGTTTTCTTTATGGGATAACAACTATACATAATACCATCAAGCGAAATTCATTTAGCAAAGCATGAAATATCTGTGCCAAATAGTGACATTTCACAGTTTCAACACTTTGCAACTGAAATACTTAATGGTCATCAAAACTATAATCAATATCTTTCTAATCTACTAAACTTGCTATGTTGACACAGATGCCTTTATCGTCTGAACAAGATTGGGAACAAAACAAACCATATTTCCGGCAAGAACACCTCATGGTATTGTAACGAGATCTCCACGTGCATACAACAATTAAGAGAAGTTTTATATTCAAGATGAATATAAACTACTGAAATTCAACAACCTGTTTTACACTATACTTGCGGCAACTTTTTGACGTGTCATGAAGAACATGTTGGCTTACCAAACACAATTTGTTTCATTGCTGTTTCAAATTCTTCCAGATTTTATATTGACATCAAATTCTTCTATGTGTCTGTCTTACAAAATATCATACGGACAAACATTACAGACGCTAATCACATACAAAGAAGGTAGAAAACAAGAAAAAATCAAATTTGTTGATATTATTCAGAAAATCAAAATAACTTCTTACCGTGGCCTTGCTGGAGTGAATAACCTCACATATAACTTTATACTCTTTTTTAGTTTTTAGTTTTTGCTTGTTTGTTTGTTTTTTTTTTAATTCAAAAAATATTTTGTTTCTAGAAAGTTTTTAAAATTAGAAAAAGTAATTCTAAAATATATTTCTGAAAGTTTTTGCCTGAAGAGCTGTTGCTTTTCGGAATGCTTTTAACTATTTAAATTCTTTTGGGACTTAATTTCATATGAAATATGAAAAAACTTTTACGGGGCAGAAATGTTTTTCTTAGAAAATTCAAAAAATAATTTAAATGATGGGTAACAAACTTTAAAAAGAAATTG